>VMDR010002039.1:0-102460 GCA_007922815.1 Macrotus californicus | reverse complement strand
AGGAGTGGGGGGTAGTTTGGAAATCAAGGCTGAGGAACGTGCTGGAGGGGGGGCCTAAGTGCTGACCTGTCATTGTTTCAGGAGGTTTCATGGGTCATGAAAGAAGGGGGGGGCCACAGGGTGCTCCTGCATTGTGTTAGAAAGAACTAGCACAGGGAAAGACGGCATGCTGTCGGAAACGGTGGTGGTGGTGGTGGTGGTGGTGGTGGTGACAATGGGGTGGCGAGCTTATGTCAGGGACATGATATACATAGAGTGGGGATGTGGGAAATTTGGAGAAGGGGCAGGGAGCTCCTTGAGTGTGTTGGAGAAGGAATAATGGGAAGTATTTGTTGCAGAGTGCAGTCGAAGGCAGAACACAGAGCAAGACCCTGGCTCAAATAAGGGGGCGGAGTCAGTAAGCTCCCTGTTGTGTCGATACAGTCACCCAGCCCTGTTAGGCTTATCTCGTATTGGCTGGGGCAGACAGATGTGGTGATTCAAGAGTTAAGCCAAGAACAGGGAGTTTGGGTCCAGGACATCCTAGATTTCTGAGGGGTGGAGGGCATTTACTCACCTGCTTGCCCACCCCACACCTGCCTGTTTCTAGCCATGGCACAGAGCCAAGGGGACAGCAAGATAATTGGTGGCTACCCGTGCATTCCACACTCCCAGCCATGGCAGGCAGCCTTGCTGGTGGGTGTCACCTGTCGCTTCCTCTGTGGAGGGGCACTGCTGTCAGACCAGTGGGTCCTCACCGCTGCTCACTGCTCCCGCAGGTGAGTGATGCCCTACCCTATTCTCATGCCAAGGGAATTGCAGTCTGGAGCCTGAGAGCGTGGACCCCGGTCCAGAACCCAAAGTAGTAGCTGGGTCCCAGCTGAGGGTCCAGAGAAGAGCCTAGAACTCGCTGTAAATCTTGAACTCTGAGAGCAGGTTGACAGTGTAGAATCCATTTGCCACCTCGGAGGCCCACACAGAACCTAGAACCTAATATGTCATCTCGAGATCTATACAGAGGCCAGGCTCCTCGGAGACTAAGAATCAGAGCCCATTCTAGACTGGTGGTTGAATTTGAAGCAAGGTCTTCTTTTATTTTTTTATTTTTAGACAGAGGGGAAGGGAAGGAGAAAGAGAAAGAGAGAAACATTAGTGTGTGCTTGCCTTTCTACCTTCCCCCACTAGGGACCTGGCCCGCAACCCAGGCATGTGCCCCGACTGGGAATCGAACCTGCGACCCTTTGCTTTGCATTCTGGTGCTCAATCCACTGAGCCACACCAGCCAGGGCCCATAGCTCAGGTCTTAATCCATTCATCAATACAACATCTTTACTCGACCCCAAAACTAAGAAAAGCTGAAATCAATATGTAGAACCCAGATTCCAGCTATAATGCAGAGCTTAAAACCAAACCCTCAGCTTACCCTAAAATCTGAAAGCTCACACCAGTATCTGGAAAGCAGGCCACAATCCCAACTCAATCTAGAACCCCAGTCCCAGCTTAGATTCCAAAGTCCAAAATGTCTAGAGGCTGGGCTAGAACCAGGATGGACCCTCCCTGGCCAGAATATCAATTCTGACTTAGAACCTAGAGCCGCAGCCAGGGCCTGACTTAGATCACAGAGCACAGAGCCTGGCACTGGCTGAGAACTCCCAACCATCACTGTATACCCAAGCTGGGAGCCAGAAGCCCTTCCTCCCTCAGACCTAGGAGTCCAGCTCAAGAGAGCAGGGGGAGGACAGTGGGACTGGGTCAAGAGAGACTACTACCCAGGCCACAGGAAAGGACCCAGGAGGCCAGCAAGCACTCAGCACACAGTTAGACGGGATGGGGCTGGAGTGTGGGGAGGTGTCTCCAGGCCAGATCATGAGTAGTGCTACTCTTGGGGGCCATGGGCCAGGAACCTGTGGGTTGCCCTGGGCAAGCAAAACCTGAAGAAGAAGGAGGCCACCGGGCAAGTGCTGCGTGTGGTTCGCCAGGTGCCACATCCCCAGTACAACCGTCGGACCCACGATAACGACCTGATGCTTCTGCGGCTGAGTCGGCCCGCACGGCTGGGGCAGGCGGTGAGGCCCATCACTGTGGCCCGGAGCTGTGCCAGCCCCGGCACCTCCTGCCTCGTGTCTGGCTGGGGCACCACATCCAGCCCTGTTGGTGAGAAATCCTGTGTCCTGAAGGTGGGGGAGGCACTGGGGGCTGGGATCCCGGATCTGAAGGAGGAGGAGGAAGGGGTGGGTCCCCATATTCCTGGGTCCTTTTGGACGGTAGAGCCAAGTCACGACCCTTCAGTGCCTCCCCAGCCAGCTACCCCAACACTCTGCAGTGCGTGAACATTGAGATCACCTCCAACCAGCAGTGTGAGAGGGCCTATCCCGGAGCCATCACTGCCGGCATGGTCTGTGCAGGGGTCCCCCAAGGCGGAAAGGACTCTTGTCAGGTGAGGCCCTGGGTGGGAGCCGGAGGATGGGGAGGGCCTGGGGCTGGGATCCCAGTACTAAAGAATCTCAGGTACATGAAAATCAGAGGGGCAGGTCCCCCGAGACCTAGAGAGAGATTGTAATAACCAGGCTCCCTCCTAGCTGTCAGTTCTTGCAATGGACCTAAGCCTTCTGTGCTTCAGTTTCCTTATCTGTCAAGCAGAGGCGGTGCCTCTTGGAGCCGTTGGTGGAATTAGATGAGGCAGTCAGTCCACGTCCACAGAAAGAGCGAAGAGCAGCACCTGCCCACAGCTCTGATCACGGCTGTCATTGTGGCTATCAAATATGGACCCCTGGGAATCTGTGCTCAGGGCCTCTGGACATCCCAGGCCACCCCTGGGAGATGACCCCAGAGACAGGGGAATGTGACGAGACACACACGGTTTTCTAGAGGCAGGGCAAAGACAAAGAGGGGCTCAGTGAGACCCAGAGACAGCAGGAGCCAAAGAAGAGAGAAGGCAGTGACCCCAACCCTGGGGCTGCTGTATCTTCAGAGCCCACCAGTCCTCCTTCCCCGCCCCTGGGTATCAACCGTTGTGTTTCCCCACCTCCACCTCTCTGGGCTTCTTCATGCACATGGCTCTGACCGTCTGTCTGTGGGTGTCTCCATTGGTTTCTCCCCCGCTCAGGGAGATTCTGGGGGACCCATGGTGTGCCAAGGGCAGCTCCAGGGTCTTGTGTCTTGGGGGATGGAGCATTGCGCCCTGCCTGGCTACCCCGGAGTCTACACCAACCTCTGCAAGTACTACAGCTGGATCCAGCAGACCATGAGGGGTGGCTGACTGCCGGTGTGACGGGACATCGCTGCCCAGACCTGCACGCTCCTCTCGAGACCCAGGGGCCCTGGCCCCTATCCCTCACTCCCTCAGACCCTGAATGTCAAGCCCCCAACATCCTGGTCCTAAACCCTCTCCCGGAGCAGTCCCTTGGATGTTCTCCCCCCACCCCCAGCCCCCACAGCACAGCAGGCAGGAGCCTGAGGGCACCAAACCAGCAACAATTCCAAAGAAGACGATTGTCAAAACTCTCAGTGTCTCTAAAAACCAGACACATGATAATAAAAGTTGAATCACTCTAAATTCCATCCCTCTGTTCATTCCATCCATCCAACAAGGAGGCTCACAGCAGCTCCCTGGCACACAGCTAGGAGGCAGGTCTGACACTGGCTGAGTGGAATGCGTGTTCCCAGTCCGCTCTCTCATCCACTGTGTCTGGTGTGAAGAAGGAGCACCCCCAGCTTTGCAGTGTGACCCTGGGCAGGACTGCTGCTGCTCCCCAGCCTCCTGTCTGGGTCCTGCCAGCAGAGAGTGCTGAGGTCCGGGGCAGGGAGGGCAAAGACACACTGTTTCCTGGAAAACCCTATGCAAATACAGAAGTCCTCTTTTTCCTAATCAGATTTCAGGTGAAGAGAGTTGAGTTAATCACACTCTGAAGTTCAAGTCTTGGCAGAGCCCTGCTATCGTTATATTGGTTTATTTCCACCTGTCATTCCCGGTCTCCTCCCTGCCCACAGGCTCTGGCACGAATGGCCTCAGACGCCATGCACCCAAATGCCAATGTCTTGTTGCCTTGTCTTGCTTCTAATTTACAGGAGACTATCGTGCTACAGATTTCATTTCCCTTCTTACTTTCATTCATCAACAACTATTTTATCAGGCACCTACTATGCACCAGGCATTGGTCTACTCATCGCGAACTTGAACTTGCCCTGTGACAGGCATTGCTCTAGAAGGTGGAGCTGTTGAATAAGCCAGACAAAACTAAATGCTTCTCCTCACAGAGCTTACATTCTAGCAAAAGGTGACAGACAAGAAACAAGAAACATAATTTAAAAGCAAAGACGAGAGTCCCCGATGAGTAAAAACGTCAATAAACTTGGGCTGGGTGGCAGGTCCAGTGTGTGCTAAAGCCAGCTCATTCATACCAGCCCAGAAGAACCTATTGGCAAATGGTCAGGAATTTTGAGAGCGATTTGCTAAACACAGCCATTATTAAAAATTAAATTACATAAACTTATAATTAAATAAAGTATATTAAAAAACAAAGTCCCAGAGCAACTTGCTCCTGAGCATGTTGTCAATTAGGCTCAAAGAAACTCCTATAAAAATTCGAAAAAATGAAATGAAAAGAAAAGAAAAAGGAAGTCCATAGTACTCAAAATTCATCAATTCCTAATTATTTTTACCAATATCCATGCTTTGAAGTTATTTATGTCTATCATATTACATCTATACTGGTGGGCTTCTGAGCATCTCTTTCTGTCTGTGTCAATGACTTTGCATTGGTAGGTGGATATCAGCCCAGTGGTAGTATTTACACCACAGGAATTGGCAACAGCGCAGATCACAGAGCTGTTGTTAAACCCTTACCGACACACTACAGGACAAGTTGTCCCAGGAAGAGCCTGACGATCGTGTTGTGGTCTGTCTGCTCATAGTTCTGTGCTTGGATGCTGTAGCATTCGGACAGAGTGGACACAGTGTGGCTTCACCAGTGTCCACTGCTGTGCTGTGGGGGACAACACAGAATCAGAGTGTCCTGAGGTGGTGGGTCTGGGGCCTGCGTGACCACAGCAGCTCAAAGATTGCTGGGACATAGAGGTTGCACCTTCTGTGAAGGGGAAATAGGCACAGTGCAGCACTTACAGGTGGCAGCCCAACAAGTTCTGGGGTGGGGCTGAGGGTGGAGGGGCAGGAAAGACAATCAGCTGTGTACTTGGGAAGCTTTAGGTCCCAGGTGAGATGAGGATACAGCCCTGCTATAATTCTTGGCCTGCAGCCTTCTCTAAAGCTAAGTAAACATACTTTAAAGATTCTTTAATCTGATTTCCAGCCCATACTCCCAGCTGTGGTAGTTGAGTATTGGGTACCATATTTAATTGCTTCTCAGATGCACATTCCTTTCACATTTTTATTTTTTATTTTTATTATTATTTTCTAATCTTCACCTAAGGATATGTTTCATTCATTTTTAGAGAGGGAAGAAGAGAGGGAGGGAGGGAGGGGGAGAGAGAGAGAGAGAGAGAGATGTGAAAGAGAAATAATCATCGGTTGCCTCCCGTATGCTCCCCGACTAGGAACTGAACCTGCAACCTTTTGGTGCATAGGACAGTGCTCCAACCAACTGAGCCACCCAGCCAGGGCTCTTTCACATTTTTAACATTTCTGAAAGTGGGAGGCATATTCCAACTAACTTAGCATTATGTCACACGTTCATCGACATCCCACCCCTTTTTTCTTTCTTACTGGTGTGCAAACTAATAGTGCAAATACAATCCACAGCATTGCAAACCAAAAAGGGGGGGGGAGACTCTATAAAAGTAACCCCACAGGGTGATCTGATCATAAATTCCTAACTGGGCAGGTCGTGGTGGGTAGTCAAGTCCGAGGCATGTAATTTCTTTAGTGAAAGGCTTTAAGCCAGCCCTGGCCGTTGTTCTTGTGCACCTACGTGAGCACATCCATCTTTGAAATGCCAGAAGTCATACCTGTGGAAGAGGGCATTCATCCTCAAGAAAGCACACCATCCAATCCTCACGTTGTTGTCTCCTACCTCCATGTTACCTTCCTTCTTTCCCTTCTTAATTTCCCAAAAACTCTCACTCTCCAGAGCACTTGAAATTTTGCTCCCCAGCATATGGCTTCAGTTTGGTTCACATCAACTCTCACAAAACTCCTTTACAGGTTTGGATGTTTCTTACCTCGACAGCATTTTAGATTTCATGAAATAGGGTACCAAGGAACGTGAGTGTGGGTGAGGAGTCAGGTTGCCGTGTTAAAAAGGTGACCTCATTCTACCACACAGTGTTAATGTATCCACATTGCTGTTTGCTCACCTAGTTTATTGTTTCTAACGACCACAGTCTTCTCAACCCTTGTGGTTCGCTAGCCACTTGCGGTCATTTTAAAATTAAGATTAGCTACATTTAGCGCATGTTTCATTTCCATTCCTAGGTTGCACGGCCATGTTTTGGCGCTTGATAACTGTGTGTGGCTGGTGGCAGCCGTAATGGATGGTGCCGATAAATAAAACATTTCCATCATCAAGGAAAGTCCTCTTGGACAGCCCTTCTCTAGTCTTACCCCTGCTTCTCATAGCATGGTCCCCAAACCAGTAGACTTGTAACCACCTGACACTTAGTAGCAGTTGAGTCTTGGACCCCCACCCCAGACCAAGTAAAGCAGAATTTACACTTTACCAAGACCTCCAAAGGACTCAGTGCATATTAAAGTTTGAGGGGCACCTGTCCATGGTGTCATCGTTAGAAACATCCAAACTGGCAGAGAATTTTTGTTGAGAATTTATTTGAGCCAAAATGACGACCCATGCTGGGGAGCAAGATCTCAAATGCTGTGGGGAGTAACCGTTTTGCAGCTCTTTTTATGCATTTGAAATTAAGGAGTGAGCCCTGGCTGCTGTGACTCAGTGGATTGAGCGCCGGCCTGTGAACCAAGGGGCCCCTGTTTGATTCCCAGTCAGGGCACATGCCTGGGTTGCAGGCCAGGTCCCTGGTAGGGGGCGTGCGAGAGGCAACCACACATTGTTGTTTCTCGTTCTCTCTTCCTTCCCCTCTCTCTCAAAATAAATTTTAAAATCTTTTTTTAAAAATTTAAAAAAAGAAATTAAGGAGTGAAACCCTGGCCAGGTAGCTCAGTTGGTTAGAGTGTCATCCCAATACACCAAGGTTGAGGGCTTCATCTCCAGTCCGAGAACACATATGCATTAGTCAATACTTGTATAAATACGTGGAACAACAAACCAATGGTTTCTCTCTCTCTCTCTCTGTTCCCCCCCCTCTCTCAAAAAGAAAAAGAAATTAAGAAGGGAACTAAGGAAGATTACAAGAAAGTAGGAGAAAGCAAGGCAGGCATTGGATTACAGGAAAATTAACAAGATTATGTGCTCTCTTGAGGGTGGTTATGCTTTCCACGGGTATTACTTCCGGCATTTCAAAGGCAGGTTAACCTGGATGCATGAAAACAATGGAGAGAACTGCCTTAAAAACTTCTCACTAAAGAAGTGATAGGGGTGTGACTACTCCCCATGCCCTGCCCAGCTGGGAATTTGTGATGTATTTCAGCACCACTTTTTCATCCACCGTGTCAATGACCCAGTCCCCCAGTGAGGGACACACCTTGTTCCTTCCACTACCCAAGCAATGATGCAATGACTATTTGGGGTATCAACCCTAAGCAAAAGTTGACTAGGTACTTATTTAGTCACCGAAAAGGATTTATTTATTTTTTTAAATTACAATCCAGTATGGGCAGCCATGGCCAACCACGTGGAAGTTCATGCCAGGAAGAAGATGGAGAAAGTGCTTGGTAGAGGGGGAAAGAAAGCTAAGGGGATGATGGGCTGTTACCACCACAGAGCTACAATGGTCAACGTAGATTGGATCCTACAGGGCTTTCTCCACAACACAGGGAGTAGAGCTCCCCCTACAGGCCCTCCCAATTCCTGTCTCAGGTGAGGTCTCTTGTTCTAAATGTTGACAGGGGGCATGCTTCTTCCTACCTAGAGGAGACTTCCCCGGAATACATGAGCAGGACTACTGGACCCAAAGGCCTACTCTTAATCAGTTTCACCAGGCACCAGCAGGTTTTTGTCCAGATGAGAGGGATTTCTGTTTCCCCACGCCCTCAGTAATGCCAGTAGGTCATTCATTCAGCAAATACTCATTGACTCCTATTACGTGCCAGGTACCGTCCTACGAACAAAAGAGATAAACGCCTTAGCCCAGGCTGGTGTGGCTCAGTGGACTGAGCACCAGCCTGCGAACCTAAGGGTGGCCGGTTCATATTCCCAGTCAGGGCACATGCCTGAGTTACAGGCCAGGTTCCCACTTGGGGGCATGAGAGAAGCAACTGACTGATGTATCTCTCCCTCTCTTTCTCCTTCCCTTCCCATCTCTCTAATCCCTTAAAAAAAAAAAACAAAACAGATAAACACCTCTGCCCTTGCGGAACTTCCAGAGGAGAGGCAGACAAAGAAACAATGAATAAGCAAAACATAAAAATTACAGATGGGAGTAAGCCATGGAGACTAAGGAGACTAAGAGGATTGTAGAGAAGGGTTACGATGCTTTTTGTTTTGTTCTTTGTCTTGTTTTTTTGTTTTTAATCGTTAAGTGAAAGTTTCCCCCATGTTGGCAGGACTCAAATTATCCCCTTAACGGGTGAGTCCCCTTTAATTTGTCAATTACACTTAACATTCATTATTATTTTATATTCATTTCAGGTGTACAGCATAGTGGTTAGGCATTTACATAATTTACAAAGTGATTCCCCCTGGTAAGCCGAGTACCCACCTGGAACCATGCATAGTCATTACCGTATTATCGACGATATTTCCTGTGCTGTGCTTGACTTCCGTGAGGGTTGCAATGGTAAGTAGGTGGTTGGGCATGAAGGGTTGTTAACTCAGCAGGCCCTGCACATTACAAACAAAGGCTTGGCCTTTGCCTAGATTCTGGGAGATAACCACTAAGCCTCTGCAATATCCTGTTTTTGTTTATTTGGGGACGCTGGACCATGCCAGAGAGTCTATCCTAATAGGATGACTTCTGGTGCAGTCCTTAGAACATATTATGATCAGTTTGATTTCCGGGGGGGGCTAGAGACTAAGTAAGGGCAGCCCCCAGGGCAGAGAGCTGGGCCTGCATGACCAATACAATACATAGACACCAAAGCTCAGATGAGCTCCCCTGGTGGGTGCCGCTCCGTATGTGTTGTCAAACGTCATGGTTGGGTGCAGCCCACTGTGGAAAGCAGTATGGAATCTCCTCAAAAAATTAAAAATGGCCCTGGCTGGTGTAGCTCAGTGGATTAAGCACCAGCTTGTGAACTGGAGGGTTGTCGATTCGATTCCCAGTCAGGGCACGTGCCTGGGATGCAGGCCAGGTGCCCGGTGGGGTTGGGAGTGAGGGTGGAGGTGGGGGTATGTGAGAGGCAACCACACATTACTGTTTCTCTCCCTCTTTCTCCCTCCCTTCCCTTCTCTAAAAAATAAGTAATCTTTTAAAAAAAAAACTAAAAATGGAACTGCCTTATGTAACCCAGCGATTCCACTGCTGGGAATATACCCTAAGAATCCCGAAACACCAATTCAAAAGAACTTGCCCTGGCTGGTGTGGCTCAGTGGATTGAATGCTGGCCTGCAAACTGAAGTGTTACTGGTTCCATTTCTTATCAGGGAACATACCTGGGTTGCAGGCTGGTCCCAGTTTGGGGCATGCAAGAGATGGCTGATTGATGTATCTCTTGCACGTCAACGTTCCTCTCCTTCTCTTTCTCCCTCCTTTCCTGTCTCTCTAAAAATAAATAAATAAAATCTTAAAAAAAAAAAAAACTTACGCACCCCAGTGTTCATAGCAGCATTATTTACAATAGCTAAGTGTTGGAAACAGCCTAAGTGTCCACCAGTAGATGAACGGATAAAAAAACTGTGGTTCATCTACACAGTGGAATACTACACAGTAGAAAGAAAGAAGGAGGAATTCTTACCCTTTGCAACAGCATGGATGGAACTGGAGACTATTATGATAAGTGAAATAAGCCAGCCAGTGAAAGACAAATACTGTATGATCTCACCTACGAGAGGAATCTAATGAACAAAATGAACTAATGCACAAAACAGAACGAGAGACATGGAAAAAGGGAACAGACTGACAGCTGCTGGAGAAAAGCGAGGAGGGAGGAATGATGGGAAGAAGGGGAAGGGAGTATTCAAAGAACCTTTATGTGAATGACCCATGGACATGGACAATGGTGTGGGGACTGACTGTGGGAGCAGGATGGGGGTGGGGTGGGCTGGACAGAGGAGAGCAAAGGGAGTAAAACTGGGACAATTGTAATAGAATAAACAAGAATTAAAAAAAAAAAAAAAAGCCATTGGGCCCTGGCTGGTATAGCTCAGTGAATTGAGCTTTGGCCCGCAAAGCTCAGGGGTGTCGCTGGTTCGATTCCCAGTCAGGGCACATACCTGGGTTGCAGGCCGGGTCCCCAGTAGGGGGCACAGGAGAGGCAACCACACATTGATGTTTCTCTCCCTCTCTTTCTCCTTCCCTTCCCCTCTCTCTAAAAATAAATAAATAAAATCTCTAAAAAAATGAAATAAGAAGCCATTGCTGGGAGAATTCCGTGTTCTCTGTGTGAATACACCAAGCTTGGGCCTCTCTCCTGGCCTCTGCCCTGAGTGCTGTTTTCCTGTGCTCACATTAACCTGTACCCTTCCGCTGTAATAAACCAACACCGTGAGTAAAGCAGCTTTCCTGAGTTCTGTGAGTCCCTCTGATGATCACTGGACCTGCATTGGGTTACCCAATTACAGTGGTCAAGGCAGTCTTCACAGGGACAATGACAAGTGTGGAAGAAAAGGGGCCACATATTAGCCTGACAGGCTCAGGGGAGGCCCATAAGGTGGCCTCACAAACACAGAGACCTAAGGAAACCACAAAGGATGGTCTGAAACTAAAACTTACTAACTAAAGCAGTTCTTTCAGGGCAGATAGTCATGTCATAGGTCAGTATTTTTCCCTAACAAAGGTCAATCTTTACCTTAACTGAGTCTGTCTATTGTCTTTTTGCATCTACAATAACATTCCTTTGGAATGTTAAGGTGACTTCCCTTTTTCCCAGACCCCTTGGGCACAAGCTAAGACCACAAATCCCCTCGTGGTTATTGTTATCATGTTGGTTTTTTTTTTTTAAGATTTTATTTATTTATATTTACACACAGGGGAACAGAGGGAGAAAGAAATGGAGAGAAACATGACAACCCAGGCATGTGCCCTGACTGGGAATCAAACCAGTGACCCTTTGGTTCACAGGCTAGTGCTCAATCTACTGAGCCACACCAGACAGGGCTATTGTTAACATGTTAATTATTGACTGTTAACTATCCCTTAGTTGCCTATGTAAAAGAAGAATGTGTGAAAACAAAAACGGGAAAAAAAAAGTATGTGTCTGCCTGTGTATAATGTGCACTCTTTTGCCCAAATTTTTGAAGGAAAAATAAGGATGCGCATTATACCTGGGTATAATGAGGACATACCATGGGCATAATAATGGATAATCCCATGTATAGTGTGCACAAAACTGTGGGTGTGCAACACACACAGCAAAATACGGTGTTCCTTTTACTTTTTATCCAATCCCAGAGGTCTCACCACTTTGCTTTCTCCCACCCACCCTGGTCTGTCACCAGTGGATTTCCTGTAACCCCCCTGTGTCTCCTCCTTTTATGGTAATGTATAAAATAAGGTGCTAAACTGCCATTCTCCAGACCATTTCTCAATCCGTTGAGATGTGGCTTCCCAGCAATTGACGTGAATTTGGCTCAAATAAACTCACCAAAAATTCTCTACAGGTTCCAATGTTTCTGACGTTGATACAGAAATAAGAGAAACTGTGTAGACATCCGGTTGGGAAGAGAGTTGCCACAGTGTGAAGAACAGCCCTGAGGTGGGAGTGTGCCTGGCGGCATGAAAGGAGCAGGAGGCGAGGAGGTAGATGACATCAGAGGACTACTGGGTCTCTGGGTCTAGAGCCTTGTGGGCCACCCTAAGGAAACTCGACTTTCACTCTGAGTGAGACGGAAGGCATTGCAGGGTTTTGAGAAGAGGAGTGACCTGCCCTGACTTACTTTTTAAAAGGTCAGTCTGGCTGCTGTGTTGCAAATAGAATGTAGGTGGACAAGGACAGAAATGGAGCGATCAGATAGGAAACATACAATAATACAGGTGAGAGATGATGGTGTCTGGGAGGGACCAGGGCGGCAAGGATGGAAGGAAGGTGTTGAGAAATGGGCAGATTCTGGATCTGTTTTGAAGGCAGAGCTGACAGGGTTTGGTAACCAAGTGGACGTGTGGTATGAGCAAAGGAATTCAAGGGCGAGACTGAGGTTTGGGTCGAGGGATGGAAGGATGGAGAGACCATCTCCTGAGAAGACCTAGCCTGCAAGAGGAGTCTGTCTGGGACGTGAAGGAAGTGGAGGACGTGAGTTTGGTTTTGACCTTGGAGATGTTGAGTGGGCAGTTGGATGCAAAGCCAAGAGTTCTAGAATGAGGTCTGGCTGGAGACACAAAGTTGGGAATCGTCAGCAAGTGGATGGTATTTAAAGCCATAAGACCAGATGAGATCACCGAGGGAACGAGCAGAGACACAGCAGAGAAGAGGACCTGAGATGCCCCACCATGTAGAGCTTGGGGAGATGAGGAGCAAACAGCCTCAGACATGGATGAGGAGCAGCCAGTGAGTTATGAGGAAGCCGCACCCCAGGAGCTAAGAGACACTCTTTGCAGGAACAGGGGGTGATCCACTTCTTAAACACTGCTGATAACTCAGTAAGATGCATCCTACAGAGCTGGCCACTGGGGTCAGCAATGTGGAAAGTTATTAGTGCCCCTGTTGTTGGCAGAACAGTCGTGGGGGGGAAGCCCGCAGAGAGGGGGCTCAAGAGAGAACAGGAGGACAGAAATTGCAGGCAGTGAGTGTAGCCAACTCTTCAGAGAAGAATTGCAGTCCAGGGGAACAAAAATTCAGCCAGGAGAGGTATGAAGGATGAGAGGGCTTTTAAAAATTCTTTTAATGGAACATGGGAGGAATTGTAGCATGTTTGTATGTTGATGGGACGGCTCACCAGGGGAGAAAAAAATTGATGATGCAGACAAGACAGCAGAGACAAGTGCTGGCTGAAGGAAGGTCCTCAAGAAGACAATTGGGGACGGGATACCCAGCACAAGTGGAGGTGTCTGTTCTAGGTGCAGGTGCAGACTGTTCATCTGTAGAAATAGGAGAGGAGGCAGAGGATGTGGGCACACATGCAGGTAGGTGGCAAGGCTGACCTTTCTAGTGCGTGCCAATCTGAAGGGCGCAAAGGGATCTGTCGTTGAAGCACAGAAAGATGGCCTCTGACATCTGTAACACCGAGACCCAGCTCTAAAGAATTCCTGGCTCTCGACTCTGTGCATCTCGAGTCTGGTTTTTCCCGGGACATCTCTCTATCCCTGTGTGTCGGCGTCCTTGTGTCTCTCTCTGTCTGCATTTCCCATCCTCTCCCACCCACGTCGTCTATCTCTGTGCATGTATCCCTTTGTCTTTCTCTGTCTTCCCCCCTCCCTTCATGTTTGTATCAAGGCCTCTCCTCTGGGCCTAGTTGTGGGGCCAACATTCTTGTCCCAGCCAGCGCTTGCAACCAGAACTTCCAGTTTCTGCCTCACAAAGAACCCCATTTTGAAGCCAAGCTAGGGTGGTGCTTCCAAGAACCTCGGGCTGCCTCCATCTCCGGATTTACTTATTTAACAAACCAACATGTGGCTCTGGGTCCATATTAGGCTCTTGCATAAGCACCTTCCAATATTAACTCATTTAACCCTCCTCTATGCAGTAGGTACTACTAATAGCGCCATTGCACATGTGGGGAAATCGAGGCACAGAGTGTCCTTGTCACTTGAACTCAGGCAGTCTAGCTCCAGAGTCTCAGCTCTAAACCACTAAGAACCTTGCCCCTTTTTCTGGTGCTTCTTTCCCCAGCCCTGCTCTCTGAAGCAGGGAAGACCCTGCCCTGTGAGACAGTGCACCTGGACTTGGTCTAGCCGGTGTGTGACTTTCATCACCTCACTGCCCTCCGTGGGTTCCAGTCAATCAAATGAGGGGGTGGAACACGCCCAACCTTCGGTGGGTCCATGACCTCACTTCAACAGTAGTCAGCCAACCTAAGTCCGGGCCAATCGTAAGCTTGAATACCAGCATTGACCTAGCACTCACCCCTCAGCAAATGCCAAAGCCAGCCACCCCCACTCCAGCTCCCAGCCCTTCCCAAGAGAGAAAGGCTTTTCTAGAATTGTGGACCCAGGCCACGAGAGGGCACAGGTACCTTGACTTCCTCCCACACAGGCCTGTCACCTCACTTAACCCAGCATCCTCCCTCTTGCCACTCCACCAGAAAACAGTGAACTTAGGATCCACTCTGGGTTCAGCCCCATGAGGTGGGGGAATTCCAAAGTGGGGAAGGACAATTGCATTTCTGTCACCTCGAAAGGAGTTCAAAGCCATGACCCAGCCCACTGCCACAGACACCCGGTGAGAGCATCAACACCGATGCTCAACCTCATGTCTAGTCCTCATTATCGATGTCAACCCACAACACCAATTCACCTGTATGTCAACACCTCCCCATCCAAAACATTAGTCTTGGCCCCATCTCCAGCCCCAACTCAACAGGACCTTATTGCCAGACCCCTCCCAACTACAACTCCACCCAATCCTCTAAAACATCTCCAATCCCATCCTCACCACGTGTCCCTTCTTCTCCCAAAACTCACTTGCAGTCCCAAAGCTGTCATCAGACCCACCCTACACCTGACCGCAAACTTTTCTTCCTAGTGGATGGAAAAATTAGGGATGCAACAGGTGTCTTCAATAGAAGCCTAGATGGGTTCACTGGTTTGGGGAGAGCGGGAGTCTCTACTTCTTTTACTGTCTTTGAGCTGCTTAACAACTCTATAAGTTACAGCTAGCCAAAAGCAATGCAAATAATTCTTGTCCACAATTATGCAAATGAGTTTTTTCAGGTAGAAATACAATCCCCCCTCATGTAGAATAAGACAGTTTTATGTCTATTTATAAATTCACTTCAGCGTTCCTTATTGCCTATGTATGTGTGTGGTTCTTTGTAACATGTTGCTACTTTTATCACTTATTGATGAATCAAAATAAAAATAATTTGTATTGATTTTTAGAGAGAGAGAGAGGAAGAAAGAGAGAAACAGATCTGTTGTTCCACTTACTTATACATTCATTGGTTGATTCTTTTTGTTTAAAGATTTTATTTATTCCTTTTTAGAGAGAGGGGAGAGAGAAAGAAAGAGAGGGAGAGAAACACCAATGGGTGGCTGCCTCCCAAGCACCCACCACTGGAAACCTGGCCCACAACCCAGGCATGTGTCCTGACTGGGAACTGAACCAGAGACCCTTCGGTCCAAAGTCCAGTGCTCAATCCACTGAGCCACACCAGCCAAGGCCATGGGTTGATTCTTATATGTACCTTGACTGGGGATTGAACCCGCAACCTTGGTGTATCAGGACAATGCTCTAACCAACTGAGCTACCTGGCCAGGTCAAAATAAAATCTGAGGCATATGTTCATTTTATATATGTAGGAAAGTCACGGTTAGAATGTTTTAAAAAAAATTATCTTTTAACACAAGACTTGACCCTTATATCCAAACTTTAATTTCCCTCAATATGAACCACACCAATTCTCATGTTAACACTCCCTCCCTCTGGCTCAACCCCTTATCCTTATCCCGACACCATGGCTCTCTTTCCAGACTTCACCTGGTCCCCTTCCCCGGCATCCTGCCAAATTCCGACCCCACCTCTATCCTCCCTAATCCCTAATCCTGTCCCCTCCACCCCCTAGGATTAATTGACAGCCCCACCCAGTGACGTTTCCAGGAGACTCCTACTCGTTCCCAAAACACCCTCTTCCTCTTCCTCTTCCCTCACGCCAGCCCCCAGTGCTTCTCTCTCTCTGCCTTCATACCCGTGGACTCCCTCACCCCATCTGGCCCTGCTCCTCAAAGGCCACTTATCCAAAGCATTGCCCCAATCCATGCCCCCATCCTAGTTCAAGATCAGTTGACTTTCAATTACCGATCTGAAGATTACCTTCTTGGGCCTGATGAGTGGGGCTGGGGGCGGGTGGGGGTGGGAAGGGCAAATGGTAGAGTAAGTTTGGGCATCCCTGTGTTTTGTTTTGTTTGTTTGTTTTTTTTTTTTTTTTTGAAGAAAATGGGCTGGAGATGGAGTTGGGCTGGAGAGGAGGTCAAGAACTGGAATTTAGATGTGTTGCATTTGATGCCGAGAGGTAAATTTGAGATGACCTTGTGGATGGCACTGGTTTTGAGGGATAGGCCAGGAGGCTGGGGTATGGTTGAAATGAGGCAGAGGGTGGGCATAGGGGTAGAAAAGGGCCTTCTGGGGGCTGATGTGGATTAAGAATGTGCACAAGGTTGGAGTGGAGATTGGAACTCAGGTGACCTTGCAAGGGAGGGTCATGGGGATGTAGAGTGGGTTTGGGGAAGGAAGTGATGGGCTTTCTCCTTCCTTCTAGGTGGGTCCTGCTGCCTCCGAGTTCACAGTGGGTTCAATTCGGGCCTGGGCGGGGCCAAATCTGGGTCCCAGCTTGTCCCCGAAAGCTCCACCCCCAAGCGGAGGGCCAAGCCCAGGCTGGGGGGTGCCTGGCACAGCCTCCTGAGCCATTGGGGGTGGAGAGGGGTAGGCCAGCAACCGGGAAATGCTGAAGGCGCTGGGGGAGGGAGTTCAGGGGTTAAAAGGCATGGGTCGGGGCTGAAGCTGGAGGCAGCTGGCTGCAGACGCTCTTCACCCAGGCCCCTCACCCAGGTAGGGTCCTCCTGGGATAGGGGCTGGAGCCTTGGAGGGGAGAAAGAGGGAAGGAGACAGAGGGAACTGAGCTGAGTCGAGGATATGGAGCAGGAAACCAAAGGCTCAGTTATATATAGATAGGAATCTGCAGAGACAGAGAGCCGAAGCCGCGGAAAGATAGGAAGCTCAGTTTAAGACCAGCTGTCAGAACCAAGCCTGGGAGGGAAGACAGGACGGAGAGAGGGGCTGGGGGTGCACCAAGGACCCAGCTTGCTGGAGGGCAGGGGCGGAGGGCTGGCTCCCGGGGTTGAGGGGCAGCCAGCCAGTGACCTAGGGTGGGTGCACGCTGCCCTATCCCCCAGGATGGATTTGGGGAGGGGTTCTCAGAGTGAAGGAAGGAGATTCACAACTGAGACGTTCAGGAGCAGAGTTAAAGGTGGGCGAGGAGGCGGTGGCGGGTGGCAGGGGGTGAGGTGAGAGATGGGGGTTCCGGCCAGCCCTTAACACCTCCCTTCAACTTCTCAGGCTCCTCCCGCCTTGCTGCCCACCCGGGAGCCGCCATGTGGCCCCTGGCCGCAGCCATCGCCTTCCTGACCGTGTCAGACGGTAAGAATGCGCGGGGGTGGAGGTGGGGTGGCCACTCCGGACAATGGTAGGAGGGGTCAGGAAGCGGGGAGGGGGCTGGATGCCTTGAGCTCCGCCCCCCACCCCCACTCCGGGCAGGGTCCCGTGGGGACAGCCCTGAAAGCTTCTTGCTTATCCCTGAGTCACCTAGTTTCCTGGCTGGGGTCAGCCCACTGTCCCCACTAGGCCCCTTTTCTGTCTTACTCTAAGCTGGAAAGCCCACCCCTGGCCCCTCAGATATTCCCACAGCAGCCGCTCCCACATTCCAGGCCCACTGGCCTCCCTGAGTGACAGCAGTCCCAGAGATACAGGTTCAAACCCTGACGCTGCCCCTCGGAGCAAGTGACTTCGCTTTTTTGTGACTAGATTGTCCCATCTGTAAAATGGGAACATGTAAGTCCTTTCCACAAAAGGTTGTTGAGGTAGCGCCGGTCTGTGCCGACTGCCTGGCAGATAGAAGAGATGGAAAGTTAGTCATCGCTATTATTTCATTCGCTGTGTTCTCTACCCATCGCAGCCCCTTCCAGAACCTTCTAGGTCTTCCTTTCATCCTGGGGGTGATCCCAGACCTGTCCGATTCCACCCAGAGTTGGTCATCCCCCTGCCAACTCCAGAAACCCCATTCGGTGGGTCATCCGTTCATAGACACAGGTGATGTTTTGCAGACTTGTGCCCTTGAAACCCATACAATTGCATTAACCAATGCCACCCCAATAAATTCAATTAAAAATAATAGCGCCGCATGCCAGGTGGCGTGCTGGGCGTGTGCAAGCACAGACAGAGTCCCTGCGCTCAGCGCGCAGCGCCCAGAGCCTAGCGGTTCAGCTGCAGACATTATTCCAACAATTACCCCAATAATTACCTGATAATTATTTACAATTGTAACACAGGGAATGGCATCAAGGGGCCAAGCCAGCGGCTTAGAGGTGCAATGGCAGCTCCCTGCCGGGAGGCCCGGCCCACCCCACCCCCCCACCCCCCAAACAACTAGACCCTTGAGCTGAGGCCCAAAGGAGGGAGAGGTCCACGGGCACCTGACACCCAGCACCACCTTTGGCCTGGAGGTGGGGTGGCTTGTCTCCTTTGGTGACACACCCAGGACTCCTGCCCATGTCCCAAGCCCCTCCTGGGTGCCACACCCTGGGTTAGGTACTGCACATGCATTGGCTTGTGGAATCCCCAAAAGCCTTGGGAGGTACTGAACTATAATTAGTTTTATGGCTTCAAAAGCCAAGACTCTGGCAGGAGAGTCCAGTCCCAAAGTGGTACCTGAGTCAGGATCCTAACCCACGCTGTCTGCCCTGCTCTCGGCATCCTGGACTTTATGTCCTGGCAAACCCTCTTCATTTTTTAATTTTATTGATATTTTTTTGAGAGAGAGAGAGAAAGGAAGAGAGAGAGAAACATCGATTTGTTGTTTCACTTATTGATGCATTCATGGGTTCATTCTTTTTTTTATTTTATTTAATTTATTTTTAGACAGAGGGGAAGGGAAGGAGAGAGGGAGAGAAACATCAATGTGTGGTTGCCTCTCGCGCGCCCCCTACTGGGGACCTGGCCCCCAACCCAGACCTGTGCCCTGACTGGGAATCGAACCTCAAACCGGCGACCCTTCCACAAGCCCACTCTCAATCCACAGAGCTACACCAGCCAGGGCCATGGGTTGATTCTTGTATGTGCCCTGACAGGGGATCGAAATCGCAACCTTGGCACATCGGGACGATGCTCTGACCAACTGAGCTACCCGGCTAGGGCCCATTTTCACTATGTTAGACTTAATGGTCTGTGTAGAGTCGATTATTTTTAACGTAAATTAAAGCACATAAAAGTAAAAAAGTAATGATGTAAAAGTAAAGTTTATATCATTGTCCTAAATGGAAAACCCTATTCTTTGCTACAAATAAAGGAGAAAAAATAGCCTGCACAAAGAAACAAAAATGCTATGTTTATTGGGTTGGACCACCTGAAATTGTCGAGCTCTCCCAAAACAGTGATGGTAGGTGGTCCAACTTGATAAATTTTAGGTTGCAGTCTGGGGATTCTGCTCCCTTTGGGTTTTAAAAAGTGAGCTTGTTAGATTCCACATATGAGTGAGATCATATGGTACTATTGTCTTTCTCTCACTGGCTTATTTCACTTAGTATAATGCTCTCCAGGTCCATCCATTGCTGTTGCAAAGGGTAAGACTTCTTTCTTTTTATGACTGAGCTAGTATCCCATTGTGTAAATGTACCATAGCTCTTTTATCCACTCAACTACTGATGGGCACTTGGGCTGCCTCCAAACCTTGGTGATTGTAAATAATGCTGCGATGAACATAGGGGTGCTTATATTCTTGTGAGTTAGTGTTTTCAGGTTTCAGACTTAGAGAACAAGCTGATAGCTGGGGGGTGGGAGGCATTCGGGGTGGAGGGATAGAGCCAAAAAGAAAAAGAAAAAAGAGAAAAAACTCACAAATATGAACAAGAGTGTGGTGGTGATTGCTGGAGGGAGGGGACAAGAGAGGTGGAGGAGGGTATGGGGAGGTAAATGGGGATAGAAGGAGACTTGACTTGGGGTGGTGAACACACAATACAGTGCACAGATGATGTGTTGTGGAATTGTGCACTGGAAACCTATATAATTTTGTTAACTGTGTCACCCCAATAAATTCAATGAAAAGGAAAACATAATAAATAAAAAAGTTTGCCCTGGCTGGTATGGCTCAGTGGGTTGAGCACCAGCCTGCAAACCAAAGGGTCACCGGTTCAATTCCCAGTCAGGACACATGCCTGGGTTGCGGGCCAGGTCCCCAGTAGGGGGCATGTGAGAGGCAACCACACATTGATGTTTCTCCCTCGCTCCTTTCCTTCCCCTCTCTCTAAAAATAAATAAACAAAATCTTTACCAAAAAAATTAAAAGTGAGCTCAGCAAAGATTCTACAGGTGTTAAATGCATATCATCCTGAGACGTCTTCCTTGTTAAAATCAGAACTGGGAGAGAGCTGGACAGCAACTCAGTTTCTGAGGCTGCAGTGATGTTACTTACCACCTAAATTGAGCTTGTGCCCACCAATGACTTCTGTCCCCAACTTTGAGAACCACTGGGCTAATCCCACTGCTTATGTTGGCTGGGAAGGGACTTGCTGGCCACAGAGCTAGGGACCCCCTGTTGCAGCCAATAACAACAACAGCCACCACTTACTGAGTGCTGTGTGTGTGTCTTAGATGTAGGATTTTACCAAATCCTACGACTACCCCATGGAGAGATGAAGTTGTCATCTTCCCTACTTTATAGCTGAGGAAACTGAGGCTGGCAACTTATAACAGGATCACCCAGCCGGAAAGCAGCACATTCAGGATTGGACTCTCTCTATTCCATTGTCAGCTGCTGTGTCTTCAGCGCCAGACAGTGCCTGGCACATAGAACACTGGTTGAACACCTACTATGTGTTAGACAAGGCGCTAGGTCTATTTCCTTTCCACATCTGTAGTGTCCAATATGGTGGCCTCTGGCCACTTGGAGTTATTGAGCATTTCAGATATGACTGGTGTGGCTGAAGAAATGAATGTATTATTGATTTGAGAGAGAGAGAAACATTGATTTATTGTTTCACTTATTGATGCATTCATTGGTTGATTTTGTGTGTGTCCTGACTGGGGAGCAAACCTGCAACCTCGGTGCATCAGTATGACGCTGTAACCACCTGACGGTGTCATCCCAGTCAGGGTGAGAACTGAATATTTAAGTCTCATTTTAATTCATCTGAATGGAAATAGCCATGTGTGGCTAGTGGCCACCATATTGAACAGCACAGGTCTAGAGAAAGAACTGTTGAAAAAGAGGAAGCAGCAAATGCAAAAGGTCTGGTGTGTTTGAAGAAAAGATCTGTGAAACTGGAACAGAGTAAGTGAAGAGCAGATAGGTGGGAGATGAGATCAAAGAAATTAGCAAAGGTGAAGTGATTCAGAGTCCTGGAAACTTTGAATTTGGGAGTGCTTAGCCTATGGATGCTATCTGAAGCCACAGAGGAATGCAATACATAGGTATTAGAAAGGTGGATGGATGGATGGATGGATGGATGGATGGATGGATGGATGGGCGGATGGTTGAATGGATGCTGCCAAGGTAGTTGTGTATGTCCATCTCACTTCTGCCTCCTGATATCCATCCCCACATTGGAATGAGAGAAAGTGCAGGTGGGGAGAAAGCCAGACTTCTGCTTATCAGAAGCATCCTCATCAGTGAACTCTTCCTTCAACACTGCAATGAAGGGTGTGACACTTCTGTGGAAAAGGCCATTGTCATCTCTTTGCTCTGACTCATCTCCACTACATGGGAAATGGCAACTCCCAGCAGCCAAGAAATGAATCCTCAGTTCCTGGTCACCTAGAACACATTCTGACCCTCTCCCTGACCCCAGCAACTATGTGCCTGGACCCCAGCTCACTAACATCTTCTCTCCTTCACCAGGCTTCTCTCAGGAGTATTCCAAGATTCTCAAAGGCATCAACGGGACCAAAGGGTTTCTCCCCGGTGGCTACACCTGTCCCCCCCACTCTCAGCCCTGGCAGGCAGCCCTGCTGGTACAGGGGCGGCTGCTCTGTGGGGGGGTCCTCATCCACCCTAAATGGGTCATCACGGCAGCACACTGTCTGAAGGAGTATGTGGGGGCCAGGGGAGCCATGGGGTAGGGATGGCAATGGGACTCAGTGGAGTTGCATTTAAGGATGAGGTTGGGGATTAGCTTGGGGTGGGAATGGAGGAAAATAAGATTTGGCAGGAGAGAGGGGACTGGGAGTGGAAATGGACTTGAAGTAGATGATTTGGCTGGAATTGCAGTTGATGTGGAAGGAGATGTGTTTGGAGATGAGGAAAGTGAGATGGGGAAGAGGCTGGAGCTGGGGAGGGGCTCATCTTCTCCTCTAACCACCCTGTTCCTGCACCCACAGCGGGTACAGAGTTTACCTGGGCAAGCATGCCCTGGGACGCGTGGAGACCAAAGAGCAGGTGAGGGACGTAGTGCGCTCTATCCCCCACCCTCAGTACCAGAGCAGCCCCACTCACCTGAACCATGACCACGACATCATGCTTCTGGAGCTGCAGTCCCCGGTCCAGCTCACGAGCCACATCCGCACCCTGCCTCTCTCCCACAGTGACTGCCTTCCCCCTGGCACCTGCTGCCGGGTATCTGGCTGGGGCACCACCACCAGCCCGGAGGGTATGTATCCCCCCCACGCACAGGTGGCCAGGGAAACTGAGGCAGAGATGAGAGTAGGTTGGAGAAAGATTTCTTTATATATAAAAATGAAAGTTAAAAAATAGATAGTTATAAAGAAAAAAAGATAAAATATAGTTACATATTATACACCACATATAACATAAGGTATAAAGCTTTGTATGTCTTATATAAATATAAACATATAAATATATAGTTACATGTTATATATGTCCTTTATATAAATTGATAGTTACATATGTTATAGGTCATATATAGTTATATACCTTTATATAAATTTATAAATATAAAATTATAGTAAATTCTCTATGTTATGTGCATACCTGTAAAAAGAAACATGCATCTGTATATAAATATGCAAATTAGGAAAATTAGATTTATTTTCTAAATTATAGTTTTGTGTTTATGCATCTATTTAAATATATTTGTATATAAACTGTATATTGTGCATAAATATCTTTCAATAAGTATATAAATACAGAGTTTATAAAGTTAAATGATACTTTGATAGTTATTAAATATAATAAACTGTAAACAACCATGTCCTCTGTGTGTAAGTGATGTGCGTGAGAAGGTAGGGCTGATCGACAGCAGCAGAGCCCTGGGTGTCTCCTTGGGCGTCCCCTTTGACATCTCCAGTTCTCTGCCAGCCTCATTTCTGTGTCTGTCTGCCCGACATTCCCCATCTCTCTTCCTACCAATTCCCTACTCCTACAATTCCTGCCACCTCTGTCTTCCTGTTTCTCCCAACCCCTCTCTGTCTTGACCTATCGGTTGTCCCCCCTCCTCTCCCTTCCCATTTGTATCTCTCCAGACTCAGTTCCCTGCCCTGTCCCTCTCCATCTCTCGCTCCTCTTTCCTTTCGCTTCTTCCTGCGTCTCTCTCCACATGTCTGGCTCTCCCGTCACTTTCCCCACAGCCATCCCTCCCCCCAGCGCTCTCTTCCCATCCCACAGCCTGTCTGAGACAGATGCCCTTAGACCTTGCTCTCTCTCCTCCCCAGTGAGTTACCCACAAACCTTACAGTGTGCCAACATCCAGCTACGCTCAGATGAGGAGTGTCGTCACGTCTACCCCGGCAGGATCACGTCCAACATGCTGTGTGCCGGCACACAGGAGGGCGGCAAGGACTCCTGCGAGGTGAGGCCATGAGGGGCTGGGGGTGGGGGCTGCCATGGGCCAGGGTGGGAAGCCAGGATGGAGGGACAGAGGCTGGAGGGAAAGGACTTGCTTCTAGCCTCTGGGGAACCAGGCTGTGTAAGGTGAGCTATCCCCTTGCATAGAGACCCATGGATGGCAAACATAATTTATGTTAAGCCCCAGCTTTGCCTGACAGTTGGCTGCCCAGAGCCTGGGGTTGACATGCATAAGGGTTAGGGAGTTTTTTGGTTACAAGTGACAAAAAACCTAACTCAGACTGCCTCAAGCAAAGCAGTGCCTTCAGTAACTGCAAAGTCCAGAGGTTTCTGCTTCAGGCACGGGTAGATCCAGGTACACACACACACACACACACACACACACACACACACACAATATATTTAAGACTTACATAAACATCTTCTCTTTCTTGTTTTGAAAGATTTTTATTTATTTTTAGAGAGAGAAGGGAGGGAGAAAGAGGGAGAGAAACATTGATGTGTGGGAGAAACATGGACAGGTTGCCTCTCACGTCCCCAGTCGGAGACCTGACCTGAAACCCAGGCATGAGCCCTGGGAACCGAACCAGCGACTTTTTGGTTTGCAGGCTGGTGCTCAATCCACTGAGCCACACCAGCCAGGGCAACATCCTGCGCTTGGCTCTCACTAGGCTAACTTATGTAATGTCCCGGAACCATCACTCTGGCCAGAGCTGTGGGATTCTCTGATGGACCAAATCTGGGTCACATGACTAACTGTGGCGGGGGATAGTAGGGGCAGGGACAAACTTGGAGAGTGGGGGAGGGGTCGTTCCCCAAATGAAAAAATCAGGAGGCTGTTACCAAAATAAGGTACAGGGGATACTACATGGGCAAAATGACAACCTGTGCCCAAGAGGCGAGGCCACGTAAGCGTGAGGTTTGGTTCAGTGGGAAAGGGTGGGATAATCAGTGATGAGCGCCTTATCAATAGTAATAACAGGTGTCCTGGCCCCAGGGGAGATGAAGCACGCATGTGTACAAACCCCACCCAGATGTGGAGGGGTTAACTCAATCGTAAGACATGAAAAAACCATAAAGCAGGGGCAGATTTGGCAGGCAGGGGGTGCCGGGCAGAATTTGGGGCCAGGAAGACAAGAACAGCTGTATAAAGGTAAGCTGTCAGTACCTGAACGAGACGAAGAAGCCGAAAACCAGAGACACGAGTCTCTCTCTCTCTCTGTCTCAGTGTCCACCTCTGTCCTTCTGTTTCTCTCATCTCTGTCCTTCTGAGTTTGCCTTCTGATCTCTGCCCATCTCTATTGCTGTCTCTCCGGACTTCTGCCCCTGCCTCCATGTCTGTCTCTCTCCATCCTCCAGTCTCTCCCCACATGTCCCCATCTCTGCCTTTGTTTGGCCCCACCAAGGACCTCACCTTTCTGTCTCCCTCCCACCCCGCAACCCCCCGCAGGGTGACTCCGGAGGCCCCCTGGTCTGTAACGGAACACTCCACGGCATCATCTCCTGGGGAGACTTCCCATGTGGGCAGCCCAACCGGCCTGGCGTCTACACCCGAGTCTCTCAGTACGTTTCCTGGATCCAAGAAACATTCCGAAAACAGAAAACTCAGGAGCGGAAATGGACAAAGGGCCCACAATAAAAGTTGGGTTGACTGACCCACCTCCTTCCCCCTTCTTCGTGCCCTCCTTACTCGGCTTGTCCAGCCCTGCTCTGCCCCTTCCCAGACTGTTCCCCTCGAACCAAGGATCCACGTTCTCCAGAGGCCCCATCCCAGCTGACGTTCCACATTTCAAAAGTGCTCAGTCACTGCCAGCATCGCGCTCTGCCAGACGGTGCACCCCTGAAACACCCCAGTGCCCAGACATGTTCCAGATCTCCCAACTGTTTCAACATAAACCCAGATCACCATCTAAATGTTTTATCTGCGAAAGCCTTAAACACCTCCATCCTGTCCTGACAAGATCCTAAGTTCCATGAACACACCATCCTTGAAAGCGCTTCAGACCCCTTCACGTGCTTAGGCATTGCCAAGGTTCTAGATCCCTCTATGTTTTGGACTCGGGAAGGTCCTATGCTCCCACGATCTCATGACATTTCACTCTGAAAGTATTCTCTTGTGCCCACCGTCTTCTGCCCTGACAATATGGTGTGTCCTGAATGTCACCACAGCCAACATGGGGCCCTTCAGAATGGTGCATTCTTACATAGTTCCGGGCCTCCCAAATGCCCCATCCTTACCAACATCTGGCCTCTGACAATACTGCCTGTCTCTGAATCCCCAGGCCTACTCCAGAATTGAGAGTGGTAGGGTTCAGTATCCCAAGGGGGCCTCCGTGCTCGGACCCTACTGCCCACCAAATATCCTGCCCCTCTGTCTCCTCCATGGACACCCTTGTTCCGTGCCCCTTGCTGTTGTGACAACTTTGCCCATGACCCCAAAACACAATGGTCAAATGCTTAAACCACTGAGGACCCTGCTTCGAACGAGTTATAAAACTCACTGTGTCTCTTTCCTCATCTATAAAATGAGGCTCATAATTTTTATTTATTTTTAGAGAAGGGGGGGAAGAGAAAGAGAGAAACATCAATGTGACTGATGTGCCATAGATACATGATGGGTTGCCTCTTGCATGCCCCCAACCGGGGACCTGGCCTACAACCCAGGCATGTGCCCTGACCAGGAATCGAACCGGCAAAGTTTCGGTTTGCAGGCCAGCACTCAATCCACTGAGCCACACCAGCCAGGGCTCATAATTTTTCTTCATAGCATTGTTGTGCAGATAAAAGATTGGCTTACTGCTATTATCTGCATGGCTCTCTATAAAAGATTACCTTTGGGTGTGAATGACAATCCTTTTGCAGAGTGTCTGAAGGGTGTTGCACTTCCTTATGTTTCTCAGCAAACATTTACTCAGGGCTGACATGTGCAGGCACTCTCCTGAGTATTGGCAAATACAACTTTGTTTATTCAAATGTTGGTACCTATGATAAGCCAGGCACTTTTGTAGACACAGGTGATAAACAGTGAATTAAACAGAAACTTCTGCCCTTGTAGAGCCTACATTTTTTGTGGGGAGACACATGATAAAAAAGTGAATTAAGAGATAGATTGTCAGGTGGTTAAAAACAGGGCGGGGTGGGGGGAGGTCAGAGTGGAAGGATAGGTTAGGGAGAGTGAGTAAAATTGCTTTTACTTATTTATTTACTTTCAGAGAGAAGGAAGGGAGGGAGAAGGAGAGGGAGAGACACATCAATCGGTTGCCTCTCACACACCCCCACCTGGGGGACCTGGACCACAACCCAGGCATGTGCCCTGACTGGGAATCAAACCTGCAACCTCGGTGTATTGGAATGAAGCTCTAACCAAATGAGCTACCTGGCCAGGGCTGGAGTAGCTTTTATATAGGATAGTCTGGGAAGAAGACAGCACACACACAACAGTACACAATTTGTTACTCCATATACTAATAAAGCTACAACACTGGGGATGTACTAAATGCCACTGAACTGTTCACCCTGAATGGTTACTTTTATATGTGAATTTCATCTCAATTTTTTAAAAGCCATGCCATAATAAATATAATAGCAAAAGATACACAGTAATGGAAACAATAAACAAAGATAATAATAGCAAAGGATACATCATAATAAAAACTAGCAAAAATACACAAAAGTAAAAACAATAGCAAAGGATACACAACAAAGATAATGAAAAAAGACACACAATGATAAAGAGAACAGCAGGAGGAAATGGGATAAGAAAGAATAAAGTAAGGAAAGCAAAGTCACCAATTCAAATCTCCTTTTGAGGATTAAGAACTAGCTACGTATATTAATAAACATCGAGAGAGACAGCACGTGCTTCAAAGGGCTCCTGGGGAGCTTCACATGTTCACCTGTGCAAAGCGCTCGAAAGAACACCAGGTGCTGAGGAAGTGCTTAGTAAGTGGCCGTTGTCATTAGTATTGTTGCTGTTATTGATATAATTGTTATGACGCTTTGTCTCCCAGGCTGCCAGTGCCAGAGCAAGCAGCCTTGGGTGACAGCTGAGGATTTTCGAGAGTGAGAGGTGGCCGCCCAAATCCTTCTTGTGGAACAGGGAACAGGAAATAATGACACACCTGAGCTGGAGATTGTGGCTGCCCACACCTTAAGTCAGGAAAGCCAGCCAGGTGACCAGGCTCTGCGGCTTCTCAGCCTTTCATCCTCCCTCCCTCTCCAGGGATTTCAAAGCCAGGTGTTCTTTTCTTGTTTCGGTGTTTTGTTTTGTTTTGTTTCGTTTGTCTAGGGAAATTTTAATAACAATGAGGACCTAGCTGGAGAGGAATTTGGAAAGCTGGAGGAAGAAACTAGGAAGAGAGACCGAAAAGCCAGGAAGGACGGGATCAAACGGATGGCAATACTTCCGGGCACTGGTCCAGCATAAAAAGCCGTTTTCATTCTCCCAAGACCCCTGTGCAGGAAATGGCAATAAACTCCCAATTTACAGACGTGTCAATCTAAGACTAAGGAAAATTCACCAGTGCATTGAGCCCATCCAGGCTGATGGGGACACATTCCTGTACTTTCCCCCGTGACCATTCCCAAGGACTTCCTCCCTTATAATCCGGAGGGTCCAGGCCGAGCTCAGTCACTGCCTCAGCTGTGGGTCTTGTATAAGGACCTAGGTGGGACTCTCCAGGCTGATGGGGGGGGCGGTCATAGGGTTGTGCACCCAATTCTAATGTATGGGGTGGGGTTCCCCCACTTCACCAAGCAATTCTTGGACACCAGCTGGGTGTCCTACAATTGAAACTCAAGTCTCACACTGTCTACCAGGAGATCGTCAGATCCCGCGAATTAAAGGCTCAGTCCTACAAAACTGCCCCTCCCCCTCTCACGGCCCGCCCCTTCCGGCCCCACTTCAGACATCAATCAAAAACCCAGGTCTTCATCTGTGCTTCTGACCACCACCGGCTATAGATCCGAGGTTAAGACTCCCTCCTTGGGTTCGATTAATTTCCTAGAGTGGCTTGCAGAACTCAGAGGAACATTTTACTTACCAGATTACGGGTTTATCATAAAAGGATATAACTCAGGAACAGCCTGATGGAAGAGATGCCGAGGGCCAGGTGTGTGGGAAGGGGCTTGGAACTTGCGTGCCTTCTCCAGGTGCCTCTCCCCCTAAATCTCCGCATGTTGGCCAACCCTGAGGAAACTGTCTGAACCCTCTCCTCTCGGGTTTCTATGAAGGCTTCATTCCATAGGCAGGATTGATTAAACCCTTGGCCATTGGTGACTGATTCAACCTCCAGCTTCTATCTATCCCCTCCCCAGAGGTGGGGGCCTGGGGGGTGAGATTGAAAGCCCCAACCCTCTCATCACATGGTTGGTTCCCCTGGCGACCAGCCCCCATCCTTAGGTGCTTTCCAAAAGTCACTTCATTCACCTAACAAGAGATATCTCCACTTAGGAAATTCCAAAGGTTTTAGGGGCTCTGTGCCAGAATTGGGGAGGAAGACCAAACGTATATTTCTTACTGAAAATTATACAATCACAGGGGAGCATGGGATTTAAGCCCAGGCTTTGATTTTAACAAGTGCAATGGTGAGAGGAGAAAAGGAGCAGACAGGTGGTGGGAGGGGTGAGGAGGCAAGAGACCCAGGGCGGGCAGTTGGGCAGCAAGGCGGACTCAGACTGCAGGAGCTGGGGAGACAGATTTCAGAGACAGGGAGCCAGTAATGGAGGCCGCCAGTCTTGGGACCTGATGGTAGAACTCGGAAGACCTTGAGGCAAGTGGGTTCTAGATAGGGTTGGGCTCCTGAAGGTCTGCACCAGGGGACCGAGTAGACGGTGGGGACACCACACACACACAGACTGGGGTCTGAGGACAGGTCGATGCAGACAGCCGGTGAGCTCGGTTTGGATCATTCGGGAAGCTGGGAAGAGGCCTGAGAGCCTCGCTGCCCCAGGGACAGATGACAGGTAGAGACCATCGGGTGTATGCAGTCAGTGCATCCGCCGTGGCTTAGGACAGGGCCCTGGGAACACCCTTGTTTGTGCAGACACCAGTGAAGGAAGAAAAGGCCTATTCATGCAGGAGGCCAGGAAGGGGAGCCAACAAAGTGGGAGGAAAAGCAGCAACGCACGGCTTCTGGAAGCCGGAGAGGAGCGGCAGGTGTGCGGAATGTGGCAGAAAGGTTGAGTAAGAAATGTGCAGACAAATGGACAGACAGGTGGCCTCTGGGTTGCTCAACAGGGCAGTCTGTGGGAACCCAAGAAGAGCTTGGCTGCGGGGTGCACGCAGTGAGTAGGGACCTGTGGAGAGGTCTGGCCGGGAAGGATGGTAGGAAGGCAGAACTGTGGGGCTGATTTGGATGAACTCTGGGGTCCCAGAGTTCATCTAGCACAGCAACAGGCACACAGGCTTCTCAGAGTGTTTGTTGAGTGACTGAATGAGCAAATGAATGAGCAGAGGAATCCAATGACTTAGAAACATAGATGGAACAGAAAGAAGTTGTAGCACCAAGTTGTAGCTGGTATTTCTTCACTGTCTGAAAAAGATTCTGTCATCTAAGTCAGCTTTACCCATTTTTTTAAGTAAAGAAATCTACATTCTCCGTCTGACTTGTTTCACTTAGCACAATAACCTCTAGGTCCATCCATGTTGCTGCAAATGGTAAGAGTTCATTCTTCCTTTATGGCCAAGGACTGTTCCATTGTGTCTATGCACCGTGTCTTCTTTACCCAGGCGCCTACTGATGGACACTTAACTGTAATTTAAAAAGTAAAAAATTAAAACTGAAAAAATAAAATTCTAAAAATAAATAAATTTTCAATCCTTGCTGCAGGATATCTGTATCATTTTAAGAGAGAGGAAGGATGGGAGAGAGAGAGACAGACAAACAGACACACAGAGAGTAACATTGATGTGAGAGAAAAACATTGATCAGCTGCCTCCTATACACTCCCTGATCGGGAATTGAACCTGCAACCCTTTGGATGTACTGGATGACCCTCCAACCAACTGAGCAACCAGGCCAGGACAAAGAAATACATCGATACTGGTAATTTTGATAATGTCTACAGCTCGCCTACCTGATATCCCCACCCATCTTTATTTTTTTTAAGATTTCATTTATTTTTAGAAAGAGGGGAAGGGAAGGAGAAAGAGAAAGAGAGAAACATCAATGTGTGGCTGCCTCTCATACACCCCCTACTGGGGGACGTGGCTGCAAACCAGGCATGTGCCCTGACTGGGAATCGAACCGGCGACCCTTTGGTTCACAAGCCAGCATTCAATCCACTGAGCCGCACCAGCCAGGGCCCCCACCTACCTTTGTTACCATGTTTGATGATCCCAGGAGGAAACCATGTGTAGACATTTAGCTTCCCCTGAGTCCCACTTTTCAGGTGGGCCAGCCGAGGTCAGGACATAGCAAGTGATTCAGTGGCCCCCAGTGAGTAGTGGCATGAACTGAATGTCCAGCCCAGTCTGCGTGATTCTAAAAGCTATCCTCTTTCTTTGAAACCCGTAGGAAAGGTCCTACACTCACCTATTCACACACGTACTCATTCGGGGATTCATCTGTTCGCTCGTTTATTTGAACAGTGATTAACCAACACAGACTCTGGAGGCAGCCTGCCTGGGGTCAAACTCTGGTTCGGCCGCTCACCTGCCATGCGTGTGTCTTTGTCTGGCGGTGCCTCAGTTTCCACATCTATGACCAAGTGTCGGGGTGGCTGAGTCCTCTCTGGGCAGTGGGCTTCATATTGTGTGCATGGTGAGAGCCAAGAGTAGAGCGGGAGGCAAGGGGGCTTCCTGAGGGACTTGGCAAAGGTGCTCGGAGCTGCAAGCCAATCTCTGCTCTCCGAGCCTCCAGCTACAAAAACACGGAGGGATTGGCTCCAGCCAGAAGCCACAAACCGCACATTTTTGTGTCAAAGACAAGCACTAGGCCATCCCTCCACTCCTAATTCCCCATTCCCCTCGGCTGGCCGCAGCCACTAACCTGCTCTGTCTGTCTCTATGGATTTGCTTGTTTGGGACATTTCATATACATGGAATCATACATGTGGTCTTCTGTGTCTCTTTTTCTTTTTCCCCCACTCAGCCTCATGCTTTCAAGGTTCATCCATGCTGTGGCATGTATCAGGGCTTCATCATTTTTTACATGCAGCTGAATAATGGTCCGTTGTGTGGAGGGACCATATTTTATTCCTCCATTCATCAGTGATGGACATCAGCTTAATGGGTATGGGGCGGGGGATCCCTTGAGGGGAGATAAAAATGTTCTGGATTAGGTTGTGGTGACGGTCGCACAGCTTTGTCAGTATAGGGGAATCCACTGAGTTGTAGATTGTAAAATCATTCAAATGCCCAATTTTATGTTGTGTGCATTTTACTTCAAAGAGAAAAAGAAAAAGAAAAGCAGAGAGAGGGAGAGAGGGGTGTTGCAGAGAGGGAGAGAATTCTGTGCTGGGCCCATTGTTGTTTTTCGGGAAGGGCAGATTGGCCAATATTGGAAGTTGGAAAATGTCCCAGCGTAAATCTGAATTTCCAGCTTTTCTTGAAAAGTCAGAAGATTTGGCAACGGTGGGCCCAGGTTCCGGAAGCGCAGCTCCTGCCTGGAGCTGAAGGGTGAATTTTATTCCATGTAAATCGCACCTCAATAAACCAGATTGCCATCCCCACCCCACCCACCCCCGAAAAAAAAAAAATCCACAAAAAGGGAGAAATTAGGTGGTGTTTCACAACAAATCAAAACCTGCAGTTTTGTGATTCTGAATTAAGAGAGGAAAAGAGACCCACAATCACTCAAAATACAGAGGAGTGGAATGGGGAGCCCTCTCCTCTTCGTTCCCTCCCCCTTCTGTTGTTTCTCTCTCGGCAGAAGCCCTTTTGCAAGGAAAAGCCTTTCATGCACCCTGGCCCGGGTGCGCTCCATGTACCAAGGTTGCAGGTTCGATCTTCGGTCAGGGTGTCTACAAAAACCAAACAATGAATCAGCCAACACATAAAAATCTTATCGTTAAAAACAACATTCAGTCAGCATTAGACATCCACGGAACCCAGTTTGGACACCCTCTCCTGTCTGTTCCTTCTTCTCGTTCCCAGGCTCTCTCTGCCTCAGGTTTTCCTGCCTCTCACTCCCCACCCCCCTGCACTGCCTGGTGTCCGTGAGCCCCGCCCTCCCTGAGCCGTTTTTCAATGGAGTTAGAGCCCAGCTCTGAGATCACCTCGAGTCAGCAGCAGGAGCTGGGGCGGGAGGAACTGCTGGCTGGTTGGGAGAGGAGGGGACAAGGGGTGGGGTCCTGCCTTCCCTCCAGAGCCTTCCCAGTTCCCCTCCCTGTTCCCCTTCCTCCATTCAGCTGTGAAACTCAATTAAGTGTCGTGAGAGTCAGAAAGAGTTTGTTAGGGGATTAGAGGATGCTCCACCCTGTGTCTTCCTCATCCTCTCCTGTCAACCGGGAAATGGAAGGGGCTGGAACAATGACAGTTAAAAGCTGTGTCAGCCACTGGCCTGGGACAGACAGACAGAAGGAAGGGGACAGGTGGAGCAGCATGACAGGTGGCTGAGAAGCCAGGTGGACAGTTGACTGGCCAGCAGGTGATGAGATAGGCAGGTAGGTGGGCAGACAGATAGTAGAGACACAAACAGGCTGAAGCGGCAACAGCCACATGGAAGACCCAGCAGGCAGAGAGACAAGGTGAGCAGGAGGCAGGCAGTCACAGGTGAGGAGGTGACAGCCAGGCTGGGGAGGGGGGGTGCGGGGAGGGGGAAGGACAGGCAGAGACAGGGGAAGGGGACGTCCCCTCCTTGTGGAGCTGATGTGAGAAGGATGAGAAAGGGAGGGGCAGGTTGACAAGAAGAGGGACATCTCTGAGAACACCCACCCCCACCCATTCCCCAGAACCTGGAGGTGGCCCACCATGGGGTCCAGCATCTTTTGGTTCCTGTGTGTTATTGGTGAGTCCCTCCCTCCCGCACGAAGGGATATGCATCTCCCCATCTCAGTGCTGGCCCCAGCCTGGCAGTGAGGCAGGGAGAAGGGCTGACTCTGCCTTCATTCACCTCCAGCGCCCAGGGTTCCCTCACCTCTCCCTGTATCTTTTGATTCACCTCCTCTCTATCCGCCCCCTGACACTGTGTCTCTGTCCTCTCGCCTCTCCTCTCTCTCTCTCTCCCCCCTCTATCTTTAAGCATGTCTCTTTCTTGCTGTTTCCCTCTCTCTCCTCCTCTCTGTATCTCTTGGGGTTACACTGTATCTTTTTCTATACATCACTGGAGGTCTCCGGGTGCTTGGCTCTCTCTCAGGATCTCTGTCTTCGGTCACTTCTTTCTCTTTCCGTGTCTCGCCGTCTCTGGATCTCTTTCTCTATCTGATCCACCATCTCTGGGTCTCTGACTTCACCTCTCTGGTCCATGCCCCTGTCTTCAGGGCTCAGCCACGCGTCCATAGAGAAGATTTATAATGGCACGGAATGTGTTCCTCACTCGCAACCTTGGCAGGTGGGGCTGTTTGAAGGTGCCAGCCTGCGCTGTGGGGGGGTCCTCATCGACCGCAGGTGGGTCCTCACAGCTGCTCACTGCAGCGGCAGGTAAGCCCCCTGGTTTGGGTCCTCTTGCTGGAGTGGGCAAAGATGGGTGATGGGAGGAGACCGCTGGGGGTAAGGGCTCATGGGAGGGAGTGTCAAGGAGAAAGGAGATGGTCCTGCCACAAGAGACTCTGAGGGTAGGACTTTCTCAAAAATGGGCCTGGGGTGGGGCTGGCTGGGGTTCAGTGGGGTAGAGGGCAGAAGAGGGTCCTGGAGCCTGCCCATCCACCTCCCCTTCTTTTGAATCCCACTCCCTTCCTATAAAGCATGTCACCAATCCCAGTCATTCTCTGACCCAGGCTGGGCCCTGAGTCCATGTCTGACCCAAACTTTTTGTGAGGCCTCAGTGGTCCTGTCTGTTACTTGACAACATTTGGGCTTTCTAGGTCTGACACTCTGGATTTTATGCGAAAGGGAAGTCTCAGACACAAAGAGAGGGAGAGATGTGGGGACAGGGAGAAACCCAAGCAGGACAGAGAAGAGCAGTCACTTCATTAACAAGGTTGACAGCCCAGGCAGGCTCCAAGGTGGTGGGAACAGAGCAGCAAACAAGACTAAAAGATGCCCCTACCTTTGTGGGCCTCACCAGCTAAGAGAATCAGAAGGGGACCCGATGTCATGGCCTAGGGAACATTAGGTGATGGAGACAGAGACCAAAGAGATGGAGAGAGGGCGCCTGAGACCGAGAACGAGAACAAATGAATGGGGGACATGAAAGAGAGGCAGGAGGGCCTGAGAGCCTGGGGGCAGTCCACCTGCTGAGTCAACGCAACCCCCAGCAGGTACTGGGTGCGCCTCGGGGAACACAGCCTCAGTCACCTGGACTGGACAGAAAAGATCCGTCGCAGCGGCTTCTCTATCACCTACCCCGACTACCAGGGGTCCCGGAGGAATCACGAGCATGACCTGCGGCTTCTGAGACTGGGCACCCCAGTCCTCTTGACCCGCAGCGTCCAGCCCCTGGCTCTTCCCACCAGCTGTGCGGCGCCTGGCACTGAGTGCCACATCTCCGGCTGGGGCACCACCAACCGACCGTGGAGTAAGGGGGTCCTGGGATTAGGGATCAGGATGGGCAAAATCTGGGTGGAGGGTGAGGGGTCAGGAGTAACACCATGTCAGAGGAAGGATGTGTAAATGCTCAAATATCAGGATTGTAGTTTGGGACCAAAGATCATGGTGGATCAGGTCTTGGGAGTCCAAGTGGTTAAGGGGTTGAGTATAGAGTCAGAAGTCATGGGTCAAGGATGTCCTTAGAGGTCACAATGCCATCGAGGATCATCAGACTGGAGCAAAAGGCATCTATAAACAGGATCATGGGATCATGGGTCATGGACTCTGGTGGTCGAGGTCATTGAAGAGTTGAGGTCATGGGATGCACCTGTTGCAGAAAGCCGACCACAACCTAAAGATGGAAATTGGGGATCATTGGTCTAGGATTGGAAGCCACAGTGTTTGGGGTGTGGAGCCAGAGGTCAGGGGTCACACAGTCAGGGTTCAAATAAACTACAATCAGAGGTGACTTTGGAGTAGGGAACCAGTGGTTTAGGGGGTGCAGAACTGAGGCTGGAACTCAAGGTGAAGAGAAGAAATGTGGGGTGAGGAGAGAAGATGTGACAGCAAATTGGAATCAAAGGATGGTAAGGTTGAAGGTTGAAGGTCACAATAGCTGAGACCAAAGGAGGAGGTCAGGTCTGCACTCATCATCTGAAGTTGGAGGGACCAGGAGGGTCTAGAGTTATAGCACTCAAAGTCAGAGGTTAATAACAGGACTGGGGTCAAGGGTGACCCCTATGAAATCAAGTTATAAAGACAAAATTTGGAGGTTTGAGGGTTGTGATGGAGGTCGCGGGGCGAGGACGGGTTAGAAGCTTGGACTGAGCTTCCTTGGGGGGAAAGGACGCGGCCACAGAGTGGGGAGCTGTAGCGGGGAACTGTAGCTTCCATCTTCCACCCCCAGACCCGTTCCCAGACCGGCTCCAATGCCTCAACATCTCTATCGTCTCCACTGCCACCTGCCAAGCCGTGTACCCCGGGAGGATCACGGACAACATGGTGTGTGCAGGCGGCGTCCCGGGGGAGGATGCCTGCCAGGTGAGTGGATGCAGGCAATGCACGGTCACCCAGGACAGGAAGTGGGGGGCAGAGAAGAGGAAATAGGGAAGGCGAGTCAGGGAAAGGGGGTGAGGGAGAAAGCTGAGATCAGAGAGAAGGGGAGGCACAGAATAAAGGAGGGAGACAGAGCAGGAAGAAGAGCCAAGGAAAGCAGGACAGAGAGGAGAGGGAGCTGGGGAAGGGCAAAGGACCAGCCCTGGAGGCTGGAGCTCAGGCAAGTAACCTACTGCCTCTCTCCAGTTCTGAGTCTTCCTCCTACCATCCTCCAGTTGACACTGGCCCTAGTGAGAGGTTTCAGGATGGAGGCAGGAAAGGGGGCTGGAGAGCTCTCTCACCCTCAAATTCTGCTCCCTGGCCCTCTTGGGTCCTCCAGAGCAGAGGCCTGCCCCACCGGTCGGGCCAGGGCCCCAGCTGTCACCCTTCAGAGAACTCTTTTGGAATCCCGCCCTCATTTGCTGGGATTGGTTATTGGTGCCTGTGCTCTCGACCGTCATTGGTCAGGGTCTCAGCCATTGTCCTTGAGGGACCTCTCTACTCTTTGTGAAGCCCCACCCTCCTTCCCTGGGATTGGTCATTGGTGATGGTGTTCTCTTCCCTCATTGGTCAGAGCCATAGCCATTGCCCTTGAGGGACCTCTCTACCCTTTCCGGAGCGCCTTCCTTCTTCCTTGGGTTTGGCTCCTAGGGTTTGTTCTCTACAGTCCAGTCACTGCTGTTGTCTTTCTGGAACATGGCTGCACTCTTTCTCCGAGGACCAGGCTTGGAGCCCCTGTCCTCAGGCCCAGAAGTGGGTTAGGGAAGGGGAAACTGGAACAGGATTGCTCCCTTATTCAGGCCAAGTTCCTTTCCCCTCTTCCTTCAGGGTGACTCTGGTGGCCCCCTGGTGTGCGGAGGAGTCCTTCAGGGTCTGGTGTCCTGGGGTTCCGTGGGGCCTTGCGGGCAAGGAGGCATCCCGGGAGTCTACACCAATATTTGCAAATATGTGAACTGGATCCGGATGGTCATAAAGGACAACTGACCTGCTCTTCTACCTCCACCCCCAGCTGGGGGGCCACTGAGACCCAGCTTTCACTTGTTTGATCTGAAGATCTTCCCAGGACTCCCAACTCCAGCCAGCCGTTCTAAGACCCATGGTTCCGGGAGGAGGGAGTACGTGACTATTTGGAATAAATGTAATTTGAGAATGGATGATATCTGTTTGGTATTTCTGTGCTGGTTGAGAACAGAGGGAGGGCTCATCAGTTCCCCTACTCCCAGGTGTAGAAATACAGATCAGAGAGGGTGAGAGCTTTTCCCTCGGGGGGCCACACAGACATGGAGTAGAAAAAAGTTATTTATAACCAAAAAAAAGGGGGGAGTGTGTGGAGCGTTTTTCTTCATCCGACACAACAGGAACATCAACCCAGAGCTTATAGGCTTTTCATGAGGACCTGAAGGTGGAAAAAATTATTGGCTGCGAGATTCCAAATGACAACGTGTGAAATCAAAATTCATGACCATTTAATTAAATGTCTGTAAAATGTAACATTCCTCCAACTAGCCCATGGCCACTTGGTTCTGCTGGAGTTGAACATGCATTAAAGTTAATGTGGAATGTGGGTTTGTTTTTCTGCTTGCGATGACAGAGGGTGGGGTGCAGCCTTTGGAAGGCAAGAAGACCCAGCCTACCTCTTAGAATAGTCCTGCCTTCCCCTTGGGGTCCGTCTTCACCACCTCTCCCAGAGGTGGAAGGGGAATCTGAGATGTGGTCAAGACAGCTGGGGGAACATCTGCTGAGCGCCTACTATCCTTGGCTCCTCTGAGGTCCTCATCCCAACCTCCCAAGGCTGGGCTGTCACCCCCATGTCACAGATGAAGAAACTGAGCCTCACTCGGGTGGAGTCCCTTGTCCTACGTCATCGAGGTAGGTAGGAAGAGGCAGAGCTGAGGTTTGGGGCCAGGGCTGGCTCAGGCCTACCCAGCAGTCCTGCTCTACATCTGGTTAGGGGAGAGAGGAAGGCAAGACGGGAAGGAGATCTAATCGATAACAAGCCAGGAGAAATAGGGATTGTCCTTCGAGTTTGCAGACGAGAAAAATGAGGTGGCTCAGATTTGGGAAGTCATCGGACCCGGGTCACACAGTGAGTAAGTGCCGTGGCTGCAGTCCAAGGACCCTGGGGTTCCCAGTGGACAGGGGGCAGGGAGAGAGGTAGCAGAGGGAAGGGTCTGCAGAGAAGTGTCCTGATTTCCCACTCTCAGGTCTCGACTCCCACAGGCCCCAACCTGCCTCCCCCACCCTACTGTCCTGCCCCTTCGCCTGGCAGCAGCCCCACCTTGGAATGGAGAAGGGAGGGGCCCAAAGGAGGCCAGGGGCCCACCTGGGCTCAGGCTGTGGGGAGGGAGGGGCAGGCACAGGAGGAGATGAGGGAGGAGAAGAGGGGTTTAAAGACGGAGAGAGAGAGAAAGACAGAGGGGGAGAAGGAGGCAGAGACAGATACCCAGAAGAATAAGAGAGCGTGGGAGATAAAAGCAGAGGTAGACAGGACAGAAAGGCACAGCCACAGAGAGGCACAAAAATGACATGCATGCAGAAGTACAGAAAGGCGGGGAACGACAGATGAAGGGAGAGATTTGGAGTGACTGGGCAGGATGTAAACAGACGGATGGATGGACAGGAGAAAGGAAGAGAAGCAAGAGAGGAGAGGGGCTTGGAGAGGTGACACAGGCAGGCAGGCAGGCGGGTGGCATTGCCTCTGAGGCCCGTCTAGGGAGGGCCCCCACACACACCCCGCCCCCAGGGCAATAAGGCAGGGCTGGGAGGCCCAGTCATCACGGGCCACCCCCCTCCTGCCTGCCTGCCTGGTGCCTTGCACTCCGGCCCAGCCTGCCCCAGCCTGCTGCAGCTGCCACCACCACCGTGGGCCCCGGAGCCCCAGCCCCAGAGCCTGTGAGTCTGGGAGGGGAGGGGAGGTGCCCCCGCAGGCAGCACCAGACAGAGAGCACCAAGCCTCCTTGGCCTCAGCACCATTTCTTCCTCGGCACCATTTCTCCCTCGGCTCTGTCCCTCTAGGCTTGGGTGGGGGCTGTCCATTTCTCTCTGCCTCTCCAACCAGCCGCCCCCAACCTTGGTGACCTCCGACCCCATCTTCTGTCACTGAGTCCAGCCCTCCACCTGCACCCCTGCTGGCCAGGGCAGCTGAGGGCACTGACTCTTCCTATGACCAGCCCCTCCCAGCTCTGTCCAGTTGTCCTTCCAAGACGCAAGGGTTCAGCAGGGCGAGGTCCAAAACACCGTCCCAGGCTGAGCCCCCTCTGCACCCTGGGGAACCCGTGAAGGGCCCATATTCCCCTGGGTGGTTGCTACAATGTGCCAGTCCCCTTGATTCTCCTGCCCTGAGCTCCTGGGGCCTGGCCACGTCTCAGGTGGGCAAGGAGAGAAAAGCATCCTCCAAAATGAATCTCAGAGATTCAGTGGCCCACTTAAAACAGGGCCAGCTCATCACCTGCCCTGGCCACAGCCTCTTCCACATTCTCCTTGGATATGAGAAGAAGCTTCGAGCTGAGATCAGGCCCCTAGGCCACCCTCTCTAGCAAAGATTCGCTTGAAGGTTTTGGAGGTTGGGGCACTGTGAGAATGAGGGGATTCTTCCAGACCTGTTGTTTCTCCCCAGGGGTAGTTGAGGGAGAGAGGAAAGGGCATGACCCAGCCCAATGTCTCCCCATAAAGTGATTCAGCCCCTTGTACCTCCTTATTCTCAGAAGACCCTGGGGCCTGCCCTCTCCCCCTCCAGGCCATGACGATTCTGCGATTATTCATACTTGCTCTGGTGACAGGTACGGTGGGCAAATTAATCATACTTGTTCTGGTGACAGGTATGGTGGGCGAAGGGGAAGGGCACAGGTCTCCCCCTTCAACCTCCAGAATCCCCCAGTCCTCTCATTCTGGACATGGACAGGGTTGGTATTCAAAATACAGAGTAACCCAGAGGCCATCTGAATGGACATATGGGTCCTAATGAGGTCCTCCCTTTATGGTGGAATCCTTTTAGGTGCTAGAAGGGGGAGAGGTCAAGGAGGGTCCCAGGAGAGGGGCCAGGGCTGCCAGGCTAGAGTGGGGGACACTCAAAGAGCTCAGGACAGTGGCCAGGGGCCGACCACGATGGAAGGATTCAGTCGTCTATCGTCTGACCCATCCACACAGTGTGTCCCAGCGGGACCCCAGGCCAGGGCACAGACACTCACCCCCTCTCTCCTGGGAGTCCTCTTGTGCCTGAGCCCCCTCTTGTGCCCCCACCCTCTCCAGGGCATGTAGGGGGAGAGACCAGGATCATCAAGGGGCACGAGTGTCGACCTCATTCTCAGCCCTGGCAGGCAGCTCTCTTCCAGAACACACGGCTGCTGTGTGGAGCGACCCTCATCGCCCGTAAATGGGTCCTGACTGCTGCCCACTGCCGCAAGCCGTGGGTGCGGGGGCTGGGGCGGGGCCGGGAGGGGGCTGGAGATGGGGAGATGGAAGGAAAGAGGCTTGGGGATGGGGAGAATGCATATGGGGTGAGAAAAGTGTGGTGGGGTTAGCATTGATGGTGGGGTCCCACTTGGGATTGAGGAGAGATGTTGGAACTGGGCTGGGGTTGGGTATGGGGCTGGGTGTTGGGTTGGGGCATAGTTAGGAAGGGGTTTCAGTGGGAGCCAGTGGTAAGGTTGGAAGTGGAGGTGTGGCCCTTTATTCCCTCGGGTGCACTCCTGTCTCCCCCTCCCAGTGCCTCTCGCCCCACCTCCTGTCTCCCCCCACCCTTGCACCTCTGACCACAGCCTCTCCCACCTTAGCCAATACACAGTTCACCTGGGGGAGCACAACCTCCAGCAGCGGGACCGCTACACGCAGATCCGAAACGCCACAGAGTCCTTCCCCCACCCAGACTTCAACAATAGCATCCCCAACAAAGACCATCGCAATGACATCATGCTGGTGAAGATGGCGGCACCGGCCTTCATCACCTGGGCCGTGCGGCCCCTCACCCTGTCCTCACACTGCGTCTCTCCGGGCACTAGCTGCGTCATTTCCGGCTGGGGCAGCACATCCAGCCCCCAGTGTAGGAGCTTCACGGGGTGGGGATGTGGTGGGGGCAGGGTGGCCGTGATTGTGGAAGGATGTAGGAAACCCGAAAGGAGCCCTTGTGTTAAAAGAGGGGGCTGCACAGGGTGTCAGGAGTGGGATACCTTGAAAGGAGGAATGGAAAGTAAGAGCTGGGGCAGCGAGGGCGGTGGAGACCAAAGTGTGGGCCTCAGAGTCAGACAGACGGGAAGTGCAGTCCCAGGTCCACACCTGCTGCCGTAAGACCTCAGGCAAGAGGCTTCACCTCTCTCGACCTCGATTTTCTTCTCTATAAAATGAGGGTTAATCACGCCAACCTAATTGGGCTGGATGGGAGATAATGTTTATAGAGCAGCTGCGAACTTACTCGATAGCTCTTGTTGCAGGCAAGAGAGATGAGCTGGCCGTAAAGCAAACACGGGGACAGGATTCAGGGCCAGATCCCGGGTGCGGGGTGCAGGGTGCAGAACCAGCTCTGGGGTGAGGGCACGGAGCCAGGAGGCTTGCAGTCTCCACACCCCTTCCTGACGTTTCCACAGTGCACCTGCCCCACGCCTTGCGATGCGCCAACATCACCATCATCAATCACAAGGACTGTGAGAACGCCTACCCTGGCAACATCACAAACACCATGGTGTGTGCCGGCGTCCAGCAGTCCGGCAAGGACTCCTGCCAGGTGAGAGGGCGGGGCCTGGGTCTCCAACCTCCACTGAGTTTTTATCTGCCTGCACAATCTCATCCCAACCTTAACCCATCCCCCCCAATCATTTTCAACCCTAACCCCCATATTGGTTCCTACCCAGAACTCCAGCCTCACCTCCAATCCGCCCCTCCATATTCACCACACTCCCAACACTATCCTCACCTCCAGCCCACAGCCCCCATCCTCTCTGACTGGTCTCTCTCCCCACACACAGGGTGACTCTGGAGGCCCTCTGGTCTGTAACGGGTCTCTTCAAGGCATTATCTCCTGGGGCCAGGACCCATGTGCTATCACCAGAAAGCCTGGCGTCTACACAAAGGTGTGCAAATATGTGGACTGGATCAAGGAGACAATGAAGAACAATTAGCCGGGACCAGCTCACCATCCTCACCAGCACCCCATCCTCAGAAGATGATGTGGTTCCCGTTCATTCTGTTCATTGTGAGGTCCGAGCCACGACCCCTTTACATACTCTCTTTGGGTTTCCTTGACTCGCGAGATGCTGCAGTTCATAAGCAACTCGGGTTGGGAATTAGTGAGACCCGAGTTCACATCCAGCCTCGTACTAACCTGTGACTCTGGGAGTGAACATCGACACCTGTTTGGTTCACTGTTGTAATCCCAGCCCCTAAAGAGAGTCCTGGCACACATTTTATGCTAATAAACATAAATCTTTTGAGTGCCTACCGTGTGTCAGACCCTGGCCCAAGGGCTTTTCGATCCGTCAATTAACTGGACTTTCACAGAAGCCTAATGAGGTCAGCGCAATTATAATACCTATTTTGCCAAGGAGGGATGACGTGAAAATGAAGTCACTTGCTCATGGTCACACAGCCAGGAAGTAAGAAAAAGCAAGGAGTTCTGAAGCAGGGGTGACTTCTTAACTACCAGGCCACAGCGCCTTGAAACTCAGTTTTTCTGACCTGCCAAGTCGTGCATACAAAAAGTACGCTAGCGTGTGAGGTCTGTGTGCCTACACTAGTGAAGATGGAGCAAAGTGGAGCCTCCGTGATAGGTAGGTGGCTCCCCAAGACCGGTACAGGCCCATCCAGCAACCACTCACCACAGGTGACTATTGAAATTAAAACCCCATCCAATCAGAAATGTCATCCTTCAGTCCCACTTGACACGTACCAAATGCGCCATGGCCACATCGTGGCTGGTGGCTGTCCGGTTGGATGGCACTGATGTAGACATTGCCATTGTTGCAGAAAAATCCTATTAGTGCTGAGCTGGACGACCTCTGGCATTAACTCACGTCTCGCTGGAGAAGTTCCCGGGCAATAAGTCCAGCGCCCAGGCTCTTTTCCGATGTTCTTTTTCCCTCACAGGGGAGGTAGCTGGCGTGAGGGGTAAGAGCCCAGAGCTGGGACTGGGGCCTCCTGGTTGCTAGGTGGACTTGTTGCTCCCATGAGGCACTGCCCTCTCTGAGTCTCCTATTCCTCACCCGAAATGAGGAAGTCACCTGAGGTGGTGCTGATTCCTCTTGTACCCTCCTGTGATTCATGGGCCTGCATGTCACCTGGAGACACACAGATGTCAGGGAGGATGCCACGGAACCTCACCCCCAACACACACAGGGGCTGGTCCCTGGGGCACACGCTGACTGAGGGGCTGGACTCAAGCACAGAGCATCCCTCTGCATCTTTGTCTCTGTCTCCTTTGTCTCCCCATCATCCGCTCCCTGTTACTGTGTGTCTGTCTGTGTGGTCCCTACTCTGTCCTTCAATCTCTCTTGTCCCTCTCTCCCTGGCAGCCTCCTGGCCTTTCTTATGGGATCACTCCAGGCATGCATTTCCCTGTTTATTTTCTTCTCTTCTGCTCACGATCACCTATCTCCAACACTGTGCCCGCCACCCTTGGGCTACCTGGGCACCCTCTCTCCCCATCTGGGAAGATTTCTTGAAGCAAGAGACCTAGGGACATCCTAAATGAACTCCAGTTTCAAGAAGGGTGTTTCGAGCAATGGGAGAAGCCTGTATTCCCGGGCCGCTCCTAGAGCAGGAATCTGGGGCCCAGGCTGGGTGCCAGCCACACCCACGGTATAATTAGGGAGAGGGAAAAGGTGGGGGTGAGTCCCTGGGGGGAGGGTGGGGTAGTTTCCGGGCTCTGTGAGGTTAAAAGGGAAGGCCTGGCCAGGGGTCCCTGGGCAGAGGATCCCGGCGGCCTACACAGCAGGGTAGAGGTCCTTTGGAGTCCCCTCCCTCCTTCCTTTTGCGGACTCCCAGGTGAGGCGGGATGCGCATCACTATGGTTGGGGATCCTCAAATTGCCAGCAGGAGCTCTGCTTGAACCTCAATTTCCCTTTAGACCCTTACCCTACTTGTGCAGGAGGGTGAAACCCCACGCACCAAGAGGCTGGCAGCGGGGCAGTACCAGCCAGGAGGGAGGGAGCGCTCCCTTCAGCTTACGGAGGGCGGGAGGACGCAGCCAGGGCATCATTAGGGTAATTGCGCCCCTTACCGCTGTTTCAGCTGGAATCACCCGTCGGCCCGCCCTGAGGTCGTGGGTCGCAGGTTACATGATCCCTGCGGGCTGGGGTGGCCCAGACTAAGCGGGCGGGCACGGCCGGATGAGGGTCTTGGTAAGGACCTATTTTAACCCGCTACCCCCCCCCCCCCACCAAGCCTAGGTCTCGGCCATGAGACCCCCACAACCCCACCTTTCTGCCGCCTCTGGCGCCCTGACCCAGGCGAAGCTGCTGCTGCCGCTGCTGATGGCGCAACTTTGGGGTGAGGCTGGTGTCAGGGCTTGGCGGGAGGCGCGGAGACCTGGGGCTAGGCTAGAGTGCGCTCTCACCACCAACCCCCGCATCCCGCTCCAGCGCTTGGGACCCCAGCACCCACCCACCTGCCCGGGGTAGGCCCCACCCCAAGCCAGCCGCGCCTCTGGCCTAGCTCCTCCTAGGATGCTGCGCCCCCTTCACACCGCCGGCATCCACTAACCCACTTTTCCCTCCCGGCCTCCTTTCCTCGCCTCTTACTCCACGGGACGCTAATCCTGTCCCCTCACTCCGTTCCGTTTTGTCCGGGTCCCTTCTTCCTCCGCCCCGCTTTATCCCAACTCTTTCCTTACAGCTTTTTGCCCTAGCCCCCTTTCCCAGCACGCTGCGTTATTCGCACACCTACTCCGCACCTCCCTCGCCCAGCGTCCTATGCCTGCCCCCCTTCTGTCCCAGCCCCTCCAAGACCCACCCAGTTGGGTCCCCTTTCTCCATTCCGCCCGTCCCCGCCTTCTTCCCCTTCCACGCCCTTGTTCCTCGTCTGCTTCCCAGAGGCTCCAGCAAGACGCTCCCCTCGCCCCCACTTTCCGCTTTCTCCCGGGTTTTGGCTGCGCCCCTCCCTCCCTTCCACCCCCAGCTCCGTTCCAAGGCTACGCACTGACCCCAAACCCAGCCCTTGCCCTGCCCTGCCTGCCCTGATGGCCACCTCCCTTCTCCAGCTGCAGAGGCGGCCTTCCCCAGAAACGACACGGCTTCGGACCCCGAGGCCTCGGGCGCCCCGTGTGACCGCGGCTCGCAGCCCTGGCAGGTCTCCCTCTTCAATGGCCTCTCGTTCCACTGCGCGGGTGTCCTGGTGGACAAGAGCTGGGTGCTTACGGCCGCGCATTGCGGAAACAATAAGTAAGGGAGGTCCTTGGGGACGCCTCGAGGCCGCTGGGGAAGCTGGCCTCGCGGTGGGCGGGAAGCGGCGGTGGGAGGGGTGGGGGCGGCGCGGAAAAGGCTGGACTTGAGGGTCTGGAACTGCCCCAGCGCAGTAGGGGCTCAGTTCTGGAGGCCTTTCTACAGAAGGAAAGACGGGGCTGCGCTGTGGCCGCCAGGGGGAGGTGTGATCCTTCTTAGCTTTTCTAGGAATATCTTGATTCTGCTCGTGTTCCGTTTAGGTGTAGATAGTTGAGCACAGCAGACAGAAGTCAAGGTCTGGTGTGGTTAGGAATTTAGAACTAAAAGAGATTGTTCATCTCCTAAGTCCCTGAGGGAGAAGGGAAAGGATAGGCCTGCCCAGGTAGACCCCCCTCCCCCGCAGAAGTCAGGGACCCAGACACCCCTTGTCCCAAGAAATCAGGTGCTCGGCTCTCCTGTCCTCCACTCACTGTGTCCCCAGTCCCCTCCACCCCCCAACCCAGGAACCCCAGCCCCCTTCAGGGGTCCAGGTGTCTACCCCACTCCACTATCTGTACCAGCCTCCCCAGGGACTCTGTCCAGTTTCAGCCTCTGCAAAGGCTTTGCCACCACATGGCTCTCCCCTCCCCAGGCAACTGTGGGCTCGAGTTGGGGATGACCACCTGCTGCTACTCCAGGGCGAGCAGCTCCGCAGAACCACGCTCTCTATTGTGCACCCCAAGTACCACCATGGCTCCGGCCCCATCCTGCCCAGGCGGACAGATGAGCATGATCTCATGCTGCTGAAGCTGGGCAGGCCTGCTGTGCTGGGGTCTCGCATCCAGGCCCTGCGCCTGCCCTACAGCTGTGCGCAGCCCGGGGACGAGTGCCAGGTGGCTGGCTGGGGCACCACAGCTGCACGAAGAGGCAAGAGCTAGGGGCTCTGTATCTTGGGCAAGAGGAGCTGAGGGTCAAGACACCTGAGTCTGAGGGAGGAGGGGCTGGGGGCCTGGGCTCCTGGGTCTGAGGGAGGAGGGGCTGGGTGTCTGGACTCCTGGGTCCTAGAGCACTGGAGCTGGATCCCGGGACAACCTGGTGTTTTCTCCCATTAGTGAAGTACAACAAGGGCCTGAGCTGCTCCAGAGTCACTATCCTGAGCCGCCGAGAGTGTGACGTCTTCTACCCTGGTGTAGTCAGCAACAACATGATGTGTGCAGGACTGGACCAGGGCCAGGACCCCTGCCAGGTAGGGACCACCCACATAGGGTCTCTGACTCATGGAATGAGCATAGGCAGGTGATGGGAAAGCAGATGATCCCACCCTTGTCCCCAGCCCCGTAAGCCACTCCAGCCAGATGTCATCCCCAAGTCCAGCACTATCCCATCCCTACGCCAACCTCATCCCCAATGGTGCCTCCAAACATATATAGAAATGTTATTTGAGTCAACATTTTGAGGATATGCCTAGAAGCGAGATCTCCACAGATGGAAAAAATGCTCCAGAAAATAGCAGTTTTCCAGTTTATTTATTTTTCTTTTTTAAAGATTTTATTTATTTATTTTCAGAGAGGGGAAGGGAAGGAGAAAGAGAGGGAGAGAAACATCAATGTGTGGTTGCCTCTCACGCGCCCCCTACTGGGGACCTGGCCCACAACCCAGGCATATGCCCTGACTGGGAATTGAACTGGCGACCCGTTGGTTCACAGGATAGCATTCAACCCACTGAGCCACACCAGCCAGGGCTCCCACTTTATTTAATACATTCAGAATCAAAGGTGAGAAGTAAGCAGGTTCCATGAAATCCACTGGTGGGTTGATTAGGGGAGGCAGGAGAAAGTAAAGCTAAGAAATCTCTAGACTGGACCCAGAGTGATGTGAGGAGTTACATGCTGCTTCTACCTCGGTGGGTCCAGGACAACCTCTGACATTTACAGTCGAGGGTGCAGAGAGGGTATGCGGGCCACAGGATAATGAGGACCTCTGTGGTCTTCATCTGCTGCCAACTACTGTACTTCTGAGGGTAATGGAAAAGTAGATACTCTCACATTTCAAAGGCATGTTATCCTAGATGCATAAGAATTTGGGCAGTGTTTGATGAAGATAAAGACTGGCCTTTGCTAAGGACGCTGTGGGCCTGGGACATGACTACTGGCTATGACCTGCCCAGTTAAGAATCTGTGATCAGACCACCCTATATGGTTACTCTAGTTTCAGCTGATCGGCCTGCCCTGTAGCCCCCTGAGCTTGTCAGTTTTCTTTCATAGTCCCTTTTTCTTTTTCTTTTAAGATTTTTATTTATTTATTTTTCGAGAGGAGAAGGGAGGGAGAAAGAGAGGGAGAGAAACATCAACATGTGGTTGCCTCTCTTGTGCCCCCCACTGGGGACCTGGCCTGCAACCCAGGCGTGTGCCCTGACTGGGAATTGAACCGGCGACTCTTTGGTTTGGAGGCCGGTGCTCAATCCACTGAGCTACACCAGCCGGGGCATACATAGCCCCTTTTTCATTCATGTCTCCATGTCCAACTTTGCCTCTTTGGGCCCATCTTCTCATGCCCAAACCTGTCCTCAGCCCTGCCTCCTCCCTCTGCCATCTTGAGCCTCATTTCCCTCATCAAGCCCTTCCTAAGCCCCTAGCCCACCTCCCTCTGCAGATCCATCTCCATCCCCATCCTCGCTCCTGCCACGTGCTAGAATCTCAGCTCTATCACGTCTCCATTCTCATTGTTCCAGCCGACACCCATAACCCAAGTCCAACTTCACCACATCCCACCCCACTTTATACCTAATTCCAACCCCACCCAACCTCAGCTTTATGCCAACCCCTCCCTCCCCCATTCCTACCTCAGACCCTTCAATGGCAGCCCTCGCGTCGGTGTATTTATCAGACCTCTCCTTCCTACTCCCGGCAGAGTGACTCCGGCGGCCCTCTGGTCTGTGATGAGACCCTGCAGGGCATTCTCTCCTGGGGTGTCTACCCCTGCGGCTCTGCTCAGCACCCAGCTGTCTACACACAGATCTGCAAATACACATCCTGGATTGAGAAAACCATCCGCTCCAACTGATCCAGCGGTCCCACAGTTCCTTCCCCCTCTGCCAGGCTTCCTGCCCTGCCCCCTTCATACCTCTGCCGCCCACCCTTACCTGTGGACATCTCTCTTCTTCCCCCGTCTCCCTGCCCACTGCTCTTCTCCACCCACGTCGAAGCCCGAGTACAGGAAGCAGAGGCCAAGTTCTGTTGAAGAGAGGCAAGGAAGCTGGCGGTCACCCATTCTCTGAGAGGGGCTATCAGTCACCCCACCTTGGGCAAGACCAGCCAAGGAGCTCTCCGGACCTCCGTTTCCTCCCGTGGGAAGTGGGGACACAGAAGCGCCTACCTCATAGATGGGTTGTAAGGATGCTATGATAGAACGTGTGTGTGTGTGTATGTAGATCCTTATGATAATTCTCAGTAAAACATCAGCCCCGTGGGTGGTGAGCTGTGATGAAATGTTCCCCGTTGTCGTAATGTGTGACCAGGTCCTGGTAAGAACATGTGTGACTCTATGTGCTCGGGAGGAAAGCACAGGGGAAGTTTTCAGTCCTACCTCCCCACACACCATCCCCATCTCCATCGCAAAGGGCCGATGGGAAAATCACGTTGTCCTCGCCCCCCCACCCCCCTACACCTGACATTCTATAAAGCACCTCTGAGCTACTCCCTCCCTCCCTCCCACTGTTTCCCCCAGTCTGGGTCCACCCAACACCAGTTCATCCTGTACCAGCAGGAGCCGGGCAGGCTTGAGTCATCTGGTACCTTCTCTGCTGTCCTGGGGCTACTGGAACCCAAGGGACCTCACCCTGCACCCATCCCAGCCTCTGAGACCAGAGGAGCCCTCCTCACCTCAGCTGATACATTTGCACAAAGAAGCCCTCTGAAATTTAGCGGAAATTTCCCACCTGTCTGTTAGATCCAGCCCCATCCCCTCGGCAACTGAGAGCTACAACCCCATCTCACAACGTCTCCATCCCCATTTCTCATCCAAGGCTTATAACCCAAGACCAACTCCATCCCCACCCCCATCTCAAATCGTCTTTGAGGTTTTGCTCTGACAATGTGGGTGAATGGGTTCTTTTCCTCTCTCTGAAACTGTCTCCACTGAGCCTGCATTTTGGCGCGGTAACGTAAGCTGGACATATCACAAGAGACATTTTCCATCCAGCACAGGCTGTTCTTGTTTTCCCTTTCAAACACCAATTTATCGAGCATTTATTATACAGCAGGCCCCGTGTGGGGCTGGCACCATAGTGGTGACCACAAGGTCCCTGCCTGCACAGACTACAGAAGACTGTTGTTGCACAGGCCCCCTTCCACCGACTCCTCCCCCACTCCCATCAGCACACCCCGGAAACATCAGTGAGGCACATCACACTGGGCCCGGTCCTGCTGGTCAGGTCAGGGAGACAGGCATGCCTTACATTCTTGGCATTCAGGTCTCCACTCAAAGGTCACCTCCTCAAGGAGGCCTTCCAGGATTGCCTTTGCAAAAGGCGTTCCTCCCAAGTCACCCCCCACCCCCGTCATCGCTTTCTTTATTTCTTTTGCAGCACTTGTCATAGCTGAACTGATCTCATTTATTTGCATACTCCATAATAATCTGCGCCCTCCCTCCTTCCACTCGGTCCACGAGGGCAGGGACCCTGATTTATTCACTGTGGTTTTCTAAGCACCTAGGATAGTGCTGTGACACAGAAGCCACTCAAAACAGCATTGAACGGAAAAATAACAAACCGATCAATGCTGTAACAGAAGGAAGTACAGTGGGTGCCAAGGGAGGGCCAAAGACTCTTCCTAAAGGAGTCAGGGAAGTCTTCTCAGAGGAGGAGGCAGTGTGTGGGGTTTTACAGGATACCGTATTTTACCATGTATAATGCGCACTTGTTTTTTGGCCCAAATGTTTGAGGGAAAAATAAGGATGTGCATGATACATGGGTAGTGCCTGAAATACCTTGTGTCTGTCTTTGTGTTCTGTAATTATTTGTTACATAAGATTTCTTGGGCCATCATGTGTTCAAAAATAAATGCTAAAATTACAAAAATCCAATACCTACATATAAATAAATAAATAACTGAATTAAGCCCTGGCTGGTGTGGCTTCAGTGGACTGAGTGCCGGCCCACAAACCAAAGGGTCACCAGTTCGATTCCCATTCGGGGCACGTGCCTGGGTTGCAGGTCAGGTCCCCGGTTGGAGGCGTGCAAGAGACGGCCAGTCAATGTATCTCTCCCATATCAATGTCTCTCTCCCTCTCTTTCTACCTCCCTTCCCAGCTCTCTAAAAATAAATAAATAAAATCGCCTTGCAGCCGCGGTGCCAGAGCAGAGTAAGAACTGTGGCAGCTGGAGTCATGGCAGGAAAAGCATTTAGAAAGTTTCTGCCCCTCTTTGACCATGTACTGGTTGAAAGGTGTGCTGCAGAAACCGTAACCAAAGGAGGCATTATGCTTCCAGAAAAATCTCAAGGAAAAGTATTGCAAGCAACTGTGGTAGCTGTTGGATCAGGCTCCAAAGGAAAGGGCGGAGAGATACAGCCAGTCAGCATGAAGGTTAGAGATAAAGTCCTTCTTCCAGAATATGGAGGCACCGAAGTAGTTCTAGATGACAAGGATTATTTCTTATTTAGAGATGGTGACATTCTTGGAAAGTATGTCGACTGAAATAAATCACTATGGAAGTGGCATCATGTGCCGCAGCCCATTCCTTCGAAGTACTCAAATCTTTCATCATGTCAATAATTTCCGTGTCTCTTTTATAATAAACAAATGATATCCAAAGTAATGACATCCAGTGTCTTTTAAAATTTAGTTTCACTGTACTGATATAAACATTTCCAAATAAAAATACATAAATATATGGCCAAAAATAAATAAATAAATAAATAAATAAATAAATAAATAAATAAATAAAATCTTAAAAAATATATAATTGAATTAAGAAATTAAAATGAAAGTTGGCTGGTTTTTTTTTTTTTTCCCTGAAAGTTTGGGCCAAAAACGTGGGTGCACGTCATACATGGCAAAATGCGGGTCAGTCAGAGTTCACCAGTTACAGAACAAAATGTGTTTCTGTCACTCATTGTGTGGCCTTGAGCAAATTACTTGAACGCTCTACCTCCATTGACCTCCACCCCTTCCTGGGAGGTGCACATGGAAAAGACTCTTGTGAGAAGTGAATGAGATAGTTTATATGAAATGCTTACCTAACTGCCAGGTGCAGCATACACGGTCAGTAAAGGTAGCTATCGAGATGTCTATAAGAGCAGTTAGTATGGCACTAAGCACTTAGTGGGTATGCAAGTCCTTAGTCTCAAGACTCCTTGTCCAGAGTAGAAGTGAGACAACTCCTGCTGTGGAAGGTCTCTGTAGGAGAGGGACAGACATACTATATTTTTTGAATGCATACCATGTGCCAGACACTGCCGTGCTTAATAGCGTGAATTCAGTAATCCCCCTACAACCCCGGTTACGAACGCTACTGAACAGATGCAGCGCTGGGAAGAAGCTCAACTTCACACACCTCATGATTGCCAACACTGAGACTTGGACCCACATGCAGGTCCAGGATGCATGCTCCAGACTGCAATAGCACTGTGAGGATGCATTCAAAGGGAGCCTAGACCCAGCTGGTTAATCAGGCTTGGGGCAAGTGGAAAACATCGTGAGTGCTCAGGGGAGGAAAAGGTAGACTTTGCTTATAGAAATCAGAGACTGCTTCCTGAAGGAGGGGGCATCGAAGTTGGGTCGTGAAGGATGAGTAGGAGTTTATCTGGAAGAGAAGGATCTTGAGAAAGACATTCACTCATTCAATTAACATATTCTGGAACCTCCCCCAAGCCCAGCTGAACAGGGTGATTCTGGGGACCCAGAGATGAGTCACACCTGGGCTTGGCCCTTCCGGGGCTGCCCACCCGATGACGGGGGTATGGAGGAAGAAGCAGCAAGAATGGGGTGATGGGAAGGAAGATGGAGAGGAGAAGATGGGTGAAAAAACCCAGGAAATGTTCCCCAGACTTAGCTAAGATCTGGCGGTAATAAGAGAAAGGGAAAAGTGCTGAGTTTTAGGCAGGCTGACCACCTGGGTCGTTGCGGTGCTGAGGATGGGAAGAAGGGAGCAGCTTATGACAAGTGTCATTTACTCCAGTGGGGACCACATTTCTCAGCCATCATTGTGGTCTCTGCCCCTCTCTCTCTCTCTCTCTCTCCCTCACTCTCTCATCTTTCTGTGTCTCTGTCTCCATCTCTCTTTTGTCTCTTTTTCTTTCCCCATCTCACCCCCATCCTGCCTGCCTGTATGGCTTCTTCCCTCTGAGTCCCTGTTCTTTCTCCCTCCTCTATCCTGATTTCTGGGCACTGCTCCTACACATTGGTCCCAGCTCCCCACAGCGGCATTCAAGATATACTTGCTTCCACCTCAGGGACTGACCTTAGGGATCTTCCTCCTCACACTCTTCCCCCTCCCGGCTACGGATTATCCTGCATCTAGATCCTGCATGGGGGCTCTCTCTTTTGGAGACACCCAGAAAAATTCTACATCCTAGGCCCCCACCACCAGTTAGCCAAGCCCTGACCCAGCAGGCAGCCAGCTCTTCCTGCCAGAGGGTCTCCCTGCACGGACTCCCTCCTCAAGGTTTGTTTCCAGGCAAGGCCCCAGGGCTTCCTCCTCCCCCGGGAATATTTCTCAACCCAGATTAATCACAGGGTGGCCCCAGAAAGGAGGAAGGAGATGACATGGCTTACCTTAAAGAAGCAGGGATGTCAGAGCCGGGCCCCAGGACCCAGGCACCCAAAGGTCATGAAGCTGGGATTTGTCTGTGCGCTACTGCTTTCTCTCCTGGCAGGTGAGGCTCCTGTGTCCTCCCTGCCCATCCTATTCCTCCTCTATGGCCCCAGCAGCCTCTTCAGCTTGCCCTTTGTACCCTCGGCCTTCTGTTTCTGCCCTCAGTATCTCTCCCCAGCCCTCCCATCTTGCTCCTCATTGTCCTCATTAACCCCTCTGCCTCCCACCTGCCCCCAGGGAACAGCTGGGCAGACACCAGAGCCATCGGGGCTAAGGAATGCCACCCCAACTCCCAGCCCTGGCAGGCCGGCCTCTTCTACCATACCCACCTCTTGTGTGGGGCCACCCTCGTCAGTGACCGCTGGCTGCTCACAGCTGCCCACTGCCACAAGCCGTGAGTGACCACTCTGGGGAGAGGGCTGGGGGTAAGGAGAGGGTGAGGGGGTGGGGCAAGGGCCTCTGGTAGAAAAAGGAGGGAGCTGTAGGCAAGAAGGTTTGAGCCTCTATTTCTGTTCCCAGAAGCTCAACTCAGAATTACAGAGTCAACTTTCCTAATTCTACTTTCAAATAATCGGATTCTAAGAGCCTAAGATTCGAAATTTACTCCCTTACAATCTTAGACTCTGACCCAGAGAAATCCAGAATCCTAGACTCCTAAAAGCTCAGATCCATGAGATAACCTCAGAGAATTCTAGAATCCTCAGACTCAGAATCTCACAATTCCAGAGCAGTTCTGCCAATGAAATAGAATGTAGCCACGCAAGTTTTAGTTTTCTAGCAGACACGGTGAAAAAGAGAAACAAGAAAAATTAATTTTAATAATAGATTTTTAATAGACACAAAACAATATTATTTTAATATGTACTCAATGTTTAAATATCTGTAAATGCCATGACTTCCTCTTGTGTGTGTGTGTGTGTGTGTGTGTGTGTGTGTGTGTGCGCCTTTGAAATCGGACCTGTAATTCACGCAAATGACACCTCTCAGTTTGGACCAACCACATTTCGAGTGCTCAGTAGCGGTACTGGATGAGTGGAAGAATTCTAGAATCTTAGATTCAGAGGATTCTGGCTAGATTCATCAAACATAGATGCTCATGGTCCTATAATCTTTGATTCACAGTTCTTAGAATACTGTGATTTGTAGAATTCCAGAATCTTGAAGCAAAAAAAAATTCTAGAAGGTTATATTCATACATTTCTAGAATTTTGTGGGTTTAGTATCCCAGAATGCTATCATTCCAGATTCTTAAAATCACCAAAGTTTTCATTCAGAGAATTCTAGAGTCTCAAACTATTTGAACCCTAGATTTTTAAATTTCCCAAATCACAGATTTATAGAATTCTAGAATTAGGATGTTCTAGTCCTAATTGTCCAAAAGTGTTAGAATTCTAGGCTCATTAAACAATAGATTTGATTCGGATAATTTTATTATTTTTTATCAATAATCAATTTTTATTTTTAAAATATTTTAAAATTTATTTTTAGAGAGAGGGGAAGGGACGGAGAAAAACTTTGATGTGAGAGAGAAACATCGGTCTATTGATTCTTGTACGTGCCCCAACCAAGGACCAAACCCACAACCCAGGCATGTGCCCTGTCTGGGAATCGAAATGGCAACCTTTCGCTTTAGGAGAGGATGCCTAACCAACTGAGCCACACTGGTCAGGGCAGTCACTTTACTTTTTTATTGAATTTTTCTATTACCATTCATTCCCCCCCATACCTTCTTTCACCTCCACCCATACCACTCCCCAATTCAGTTAATTTTAAAATCCTAGAATGTTTGATTCAGAGAAACTAGAACATCACAGTCTTGGATTCATAGCCTTCTAGAACTTGAGCTTCGTAGAATTCTACAAGTTGTTGATTCCTAGGGTGTTAGAATCCTAGAGGACTAGAATTTTAGATTCTGGGCATGATAATAGAATCCTAGAACCTAATATCCTGCCTGTCTATCCCTGGAAAGGGGCTGTCTGCCCTTCCTGTTCTGATGTACTTCCCTCCAGGGATCAAGCACAGGTGCTAGGACAGGATGCTATGTGGTAATCTCCCATCATGCACTGCTCCATAATGTGGTCTCTTTCAGCTCCAGGTCTGTACATCACACTGGGAGAGTAATGTTCAGATTTCAGCCTCAAAGACAAAGAAGGAGAAAAGCAGAGATATGGAAATAGAAGGGATTCAGGGCTAAGAACGAGTTGCAATACAGAAAGGGCTCATTTCCCAGATAGAGAGCTGAGGCAATTCAGTGACAGAAAGGCACAGAGAGAGAAATAACTGCACACTCCTCACACCTGGAGTTCTCAGGTCATTGATTAGCCTGGTCCCTAATGTGAGAGAACAGAGGCTGGTGGGGGTGGACACGTAGACCCCCAGAAAGTCCCCCACTGTCCAGCACATAAACGCAGAGCAGAGCAAGCAGACTGGAAGTACAGTGAGAGAGGGCTTTCAGGAGGAAATGCATGGAGGGGTGAGGCAGACAGGAAAAGCCTGAGGATGCAAATTATCCCAAATTTGGGGATTTTCCATGTCCCATCCCCCTCCCTACATACACATCGTAACAGACACAGAGCCACTCCCCACAGAAGCCACCAGACCTGTGGGGGCAGGGGTGGAGCTGTTTTTGTGTTGTAGGTGGAGTCCCCATGTGCCTACGTGGTTCCAGGGGACCCAGTTCACCACTAAGGCTCCAGGTGGGGCAAGGAAGAAGGTGGCTCACTTGGCATGGATCTAGGAAAAGGTGTGAGCTTTGGGGGGAGAGCTACAGTAGGAGAGGCAGACAAAGGGATGGAGTATGGATCAGAGGCCCAGAGACAGTGTATGTCTTCCTTAAAATCATACAGCACTCTTGCATCACACATATGATGGGGTGCCAGAGAAAATAGGTAGCTTGTAGAGAGTCACACAGCACCCTGGTGGACATCCATCTTGACCCCTGAGGCATGTCCCAGCAGGTATCTGTGGGTCCGCCTCGGGGAGCATCACCTCTGGAAATGGGAGGGTCCAGAGCAGCTGTTCCGAGTCACAGACTTCTTCCCTCACCCTGAGTTCAACAAGGATCTCCGAGCCCAAGACCACAACAATGACATCATGCTGATCCGCCTGCCCAGGAAGGCACATCTGGGACCTGCTGTGCAGCCCCTCAACATCAGCCACACCTGCGTCTCCCCAGGCACCCAGTGCCTCATCTCAGGCTGGGGGGCCGTGTCCAGCCCCATGGGTACAGCCTCACCCATGATATACTTTCTTACATCTCCGGAGGAGAGTCTGAATCCTTCCTCTTCTCCCTCTGCCTTTTCATGTCTACCCACCATCTGTCTACCTGTCTGTCTATCTATCTATCTCTCCACCCATCAAATCTAAGATGCTATAAATTATAAGGTGCTTCATTATTTCACAACCCACTGAGAATGTCAGGAAGACAGTCCCATTGATCCTCGTGTGACCTATTTCCTAGAACACACCTCCTGATTTCAGGATGTTTAAATGTAAAAATATATGTATCTTAAAATCGAAATAAGTCCTACATTTCTCACAGTCACCAATCAACAACCCACTAGCCAAATTTGCTTCCCACATTAGTGCTGGTTTTCAAAATGCCTTGAGAAAAAAAAAGTCTGAATTTGTTGCTGTTAACCCCTAAAACCTGGGAGCTTTTACATAAAAGCCAGGGTTCTGGATTCCCTTGTAAAGAACTGGCAATGCTGGGCCCACATTCTTAAAGGAGTGACCACCATTGGATAGAGTGGAGGTGGCGCCTACAGACAAAACCACAACTTTTATTTACCTATAAAGCCCCTGGATGCATCTGAGTTTGTACTCATACATTATATATATATATTTAGGGGTATGTATATACTTAGGGTTATGTACCATATCCATCTCTATATACTGAAACTCCCTCTGTCTCTACCAAATATCTCTAAATCTTTATCTCTGTGCCTATCAATGACCTTCTCCTTGTAAATATCTGCTCCCCTTTAGCCCACTGCCTCTCACTGGATATCTCTGGGCCCATTTCTATTTCTTCAGGGCCTCCTCTGAGAATTTCTTTCCCCTTAAGAGGTCTCTATCTTCTGCTATGGTCTCTGTTTTTCTCTAGGCGAATCATACATGTGTCTTCTTGTCTCTTGGCTCTCTGCATCTTTCTGTCTCCCTCTCTCCCTCCCTCTGTCTCTCTTCATATCCATCTGTTTCTCTTTTATGCTATATTCTCTTTGTCACCTGCCTCTTGTTTCTTTCTTGGAGAATCTTTCTTTAAAGATTTTATTTACTTTTATAGACAGAAGAGAAGGGAGGGAGAAAGAGAGGGAAAGAAACATCAATGTGTGGTTGCCTCTCATGCACCCCCTTTACTGGGGACCCAGCCTGCAACCCAGGCATGTGCCCTGACTGGGTATCGAACCGGCGACCCTTCCATTTGCAGGCCTGTGCTCAATCCATTGAGCTACACAAGCCAGAGCTCTTTCTTGGAGAATCTTATGCTGTGGCTCTGTGGATCGTCCTTAAGGAAGGACGGGCGGGTGTGCTGAGTGAGATGGGTGCAGCTGCTGACCCCCTGTGATCTCCTTCCTCAACAGTGCAGTACCCACTCACATTGCAGTGTGCCAACATCAGCATCCTGGAACCTAGACTCTGCCGTCGGGCATACCCAGGCCACATCTCCAAGAGCATGCTCTGTGCTGGCCTGTGGGAGGGCGGCCGGGGCTCCTGCCAGGTGAGGAGAAGGAGGCTGCCTATCCTTCGGGGACACCTGGGTCCTGAGAGAGGATGGGGCCAGGACCAAGATTTCTGGATCTAAAGAAGGAGGGAACTGGGGGTCTGGACTCTAAGTCCTGGGGGAAGAGAGGGCTAGGGACCCAGAATGCTGGGTCCAGGGGAGAGGTGAAGGCTATGAGTTTTTTGACTCCTGAGTCTGAGGGAGGTGAGACTGGAGAACTGGATGTGTGAGTTTAGGGGTCCCCGGGAAGGGGGAACTAGTCTGTGTCATGTCATAATTGGCCTAACAGTTTCTCTGCTCCTCCCTCCCGCCCCCGCCGCGCACAGGGTGACTCTGGAGGCCCCCTGATTTGTCACGGGACCCTGGCTGGTGTGGTGTCTGGAGGCGCGGAGCCCTGCTCCAGACCCCAGCGCCCCGCCGTCTACACTAGTGTTTGCCACTACGTGCGCTGGATCCGAAAAACAATGAAGGAAAACTGAGCCCTCCCGCCTTGGACGACCTACAGAGGAGGGCGGGCGGAGGGCGGAGACGCTCCAGCCTCCACGGTCTCCACCCTTGGCCTCGGCTGTCCTGGAGAAGCCTTCTAGATATTTAGAAGGGCTGGTGCAGAGAGGCAACTCCACCCTCCTGGCCTCCTCTCCGACTTCGGCCGAGAACTGGCACCACCCGGTGGAACAGCATCAGCTGGTGGTCCTGCCACAGGCAAGAAATCCACCAAGTAGCTCCTCCCCCTCGGAACTTTGCCCAATGAGACGCCCCTGCTGGGACTCCACCCCACGTGGCCCGCCCCCTGACGTCCCACTGCGGCCGGGTCTGGCTCGGCCCCTCTCGGCCCCGCCTTCGGTGGGGGGCGGTTCTGGGTTTGAACCCTGCCAGCAACCGTCAGGGAGAACTTGAGGGGAGGGTCTCGATCTCTTACGATTCAATGGATGATTTTGCAATAAAGGCGCGGAGCCCTTTCTTCTTTCTGCCTGCGTTGTGGGATGGAGGAAGGGCAACGGGTGGGCGGAGGAGTGCAGACAGGGAGCCGCCACCGCGTTAAATTTTGAAGGGAGGTTCAAAATTTCGCTTAAGCCTTTAGCCGGTTCTGCCCGAAGTCTTCCTTCATCAGCCCTATTGCAGCAGACCTACTGGGTTCTGCTCAGGCTGGTCCCATCACCCCCAGGGAAAGGGGAAACCAGGTCACGGTGCCTCCCAAACCTGCCTTCCCAGATCGCGGACCTCTCGGGGGACAGCCGGCGGGTCAGGTCCGCCCTCAGAGGTCGGGACCGAGAAGACTCGCCTTTCTTCTATTCGGGGTTATTGGCAGCAGCAGCTCCCCTCCTTTCTTAGTCTCAAAGTCTGGGTCTCAAGCCCATTCACCTCTTGAATTCGGGAGTCTGGACCCCCGCCCCCTCCTCATTGAGACCCAGGAATCTAGGACCCCAGCCCTGTCCTCCCCAAGATCCAAATGTTGGAGCCCCTAAACCTTCCTGTTTGAGACCCAGGAGTCACAGCACTGAACCCCTCCTCCTTGCCTCCGAACCCCGAGATTTCAGCTCCCCCGCCCTCAAGAATTTCCTTTCAGCACCTCAGACGTTCCTCACTCAATCCCAGGGATGCTCAGTCGAGCTCAGGCACAGGAGGAGGCGGAACAGGAGGCGGGGATTCCCAGTTAAAAGCCTCCAGATTCCTGTACCGGCAGACAGCTGAAGTACCGGGGCCTCCTGCTCTAGGTCGGAATCAGTAGGTGACCCCGCCCCTCCGGACTTAAATTCTCAGCCGCTTGCATCTGGCCCTGGGGCCCCTCCTCCTTCAGGCCCTTCCTCCGTCAGGACCCAGGAGTCTGAGCCTCAGCCTCCTTTTCCTCAAGATTCAGGAGGAGTCCAGGATCCAAACTCCCTTCTCCCTGGGAACGTAAAAATCCAGACCCCCAGCGCCCTCTCTCCTCATTTTCAGGAATCTTAGGCCCCACCCCCTTCTAACTCAAACCTAAGTATCTGAGTCCCAGCCCCTTCCTCCTTCAGGGCCCTGAAGGACAACTCTGGATGCTCTGCTCCCTTCCCAATCCCAAGATTTTACTGGGATTTCAGGCTCCTCCCTCCTCATCTCTCAGCCTTTGTGCTCTCCCTCCCCCAGACCCCAGCATAGGACACCTACCACCTGCTGCAATGTGCACCTGGATGTTCCTGCTTTTGCTGTTGGAAGCCTGTGCAGGTGAGGAGGGATGGAAGGCACTGGTGGCAGGCGTGAGCCTGTGAGCACGCCATGGAGGCTGTGGATGCATGTATGTGGTGGGGTGTGGGATGAATGAAGTGTGCAATCTCAAGTGGGGGCTTCCGTGGGCTTGCTTTCCTGGGGGTGGGGGTGGAGCTGTGGCACAGGTGGCAATAGGTAGTAGTGTCAGATTATGCTGCAAATGGGCATGAGCACACCAAGCCTGTGGGGCTGCTTGTTGGGGGTGCAGATACACACGGGAGTGTAGAAGCATGTGGATGCATGTGGAAACATGTGGAAGCATGCTCAGGTGTGTGACTCTGTGTGTATCCGTGTGGCATGATGTGCAAGCCAGGAGCCCCACACGTGATGGTGTGTGGACATATGAGGAGGCAGGCAGAGAACTTGGGTGTGTCCCTTTGAATCCACAGTGGTGTTCCTGCCCTCCTCCTCCCCCTTGCCCATGCACTTTCCTGGGGTTAGTGATCCAACCTTCTCCCATCCGGCTGTAGGACACTGGAGGGCACAGGAGTCCAAGGTGCTGGGAGGCCAGGAGTGCAAGCCGCATTCGCAGCCTTGGCAGGTGGCCTTGTTCCAGGGTATTCAGCTGCTATGCGGGGGTGCCCTCATAGATGACAACTGGGTTCTCACAGCAGCCCACTGTAAAAAACCGTGAGTGGATGCCTGGGGCCAAGGTGGGCTGGACCTGGGGAAAGAGGAAGCTGGGGCTTCACCTCAGGAAAGAGAGAGCTGGGGACTGGGACTCTAAGAGAGAAGGTGTGAGAAAAGAGGGGGCTGAGGGACCTGGACTCCTGGGTCTAAGGGAGGAGGGCTGGAGACTGGGACTCTGGGATATGAGGAGGGACTATAATGATGGGGCTGGTTCCCAAACTAACCCCCATCCTTACAGGAACTACACAGTGCACTTGGGAGATCACAGGCTGCAGAAAGGGCCAGAGCAAGAAAGGGCTGTGGCTCAGTCCATCCCACACCCCTGCCACAACAGCAACACCGAAGACCACAAGCATGATCTGATGCTCATTCGACTATGTAGTCCAGCATCCCTCGGGAACAAAGTGAAGCCCATCAACCTGACGGATCACTGCCCTCAAGCTGGCCAGAAGTGCACCATCTCGGGCTGGGGCACTACTTCCAGCTCCCAAGGTAGTGGGAAGGAAGGAGGAACTGGTGGGCCCAGTGGACCCCAGATCATTGGCAAAACTTTACCCCTAAAAGGAGATAAGGAAGGGATGGTGACTGTGAGGCTGAGATTCACAAGTGGCCCATGTTAGGAATCTTGAAGGCTAGAATATTTTTTAAAAGATTTTATTTATTTGTTTGTTTATTTTTAGAGAGCGAGGAAGGGAGGGAGAAAGGAGAGGAGAAAAACATTGATGTGCAAGAGATACATCAATCAGTTGCCTCTCACATGCCCCCAGTTGGGAACCTGGCCTGCAACCCAGGCATGTGCCCTGACTGGGAATCAAACTGGTGACTTTTTGGTTCACGGGCCGGTGCTCAATCCACTGAGCCACACCAGCCAGGGTGAAGGCTAGAATATTAATAGAAGTGATGCGAGAAAGAAAGCAAACTACCATACTCTGAAGCAGGGCTCAAAAATGGGGATGGATGAATGAATGGATGGATGGATAGATAAATGAATACATCTCTCCTTTATGGTGGAAAATGACATGTTGTGTGAGGCCTTTGTGGTACAGGATTTTACACAATCTCATTAATAGACTTGGGATACAAAGGATTCACAGTGGCCAAAAAAAACCCAGACTTCTCAGCATTTTTTCCCTCTTGAACCCAAGATTCCTGGGCCCAGATCAGTCACAGTCCAGGCCCTTCCTACCCCAGGACCCACTGTCTAGGTTTCCAGTTCCTCATCATTCTGGACTAAAACCTTTGGACCTCCATTGAGGTCCTCCCTTAGGGACTTTGGGAGCCAGGTAGCCTCTTATCCTGCTTCATGGTAAAGAAATTGGGGCCCATCTCAGAGAGGTGATGTGATTCACCAGGAAGCAGCAAAGCCAGGATTAAGGTCCCTGCCTCTCTGACTCTTACTTCTAAAGAGACAACGGGATGATGGGAAAACCCACCTGCTCATGCATTAGGTAGATCTGAGCACACCATGGCTCTGTCCCTTGTTTCTGGACAAGTCCCTTCTCATTGCTCAGCCTCACTTTTCTCATCTGCAAAATCAATAGATTTTTTAAGCACCATAAGTGTTCATGTTATATCTATTTTCTTTATTGGGTGTTCCTAGTGTTCAGGGTGGTACTCAATATAATTTGTTGAATGATTATGTGGGTGAGTGAATCAGGGAATGAATGAATGCATCCCTCCTCCCAAAAGCTTCTGTGAAGATTAAATGAGATGAGAGCATGTAGCTTCTGGCACATCAAGGTGCCAGATAGACATTTCTCCTATCAAGTCTATTGCCCAAAGGCTGATAAGAAAGATAAATTCCACTTCTGGTCCTTAACTCAACACTTACTGGTGAGGATCTGTCAGGCCCCAGGTGCTGTACTGTGAGTCCCTGTCCTAATGGAGTTGCCTGCTAGGCTGGGGAATCAGACAATAAAACACATAGAACATGAAATATGAGGTAGACTTAAGAACTATAGTGAACTATCATGGATGGTAAGAAGATAGGGAGTGATGGAGATGTGGTGTTTTAATTAAAATGGTCAGAAAAGGTTTCTAGAAGGAGGTGACATTTGGAAGAAGTAGGATTTGGCCGAGACTGAGAACCTGGCTGTCTGAGATTGGGAAGAGTGGACAGAGGGGAAGTGAGGTATCACAAGGGAGCACCCGCAAGTCCTCCAGTTCTCCTGATTCTTAATTTGGAAATGACTCAGGGCAAGAAACAAAAGGTAGACTCCAATGGTCCCACTTGAGGTGGAGAAAAGGAAGCAGCAGGGACCATGGCTTTGTTTAAAGTGGTGAGAAGGGACGAGCCCCGTGACACTGCCCTGGGCAGCTGTGGGTGCACTAGGAAAGTCAGATGCAGACAGGGGTGGAGGGAAAGTGTTGATCTCTCTGGGAACTTACCACCTCTGCCTCCTCAGATAGCTTCCCTGATGCCCTCAACTGTGCACAAGTAGAGATCCTTCCCCACAAAAAGTGTGAAGAAGCCTACCCTGAGGAAGTCACAGAAGGCATGGTCTGTGCAGGTGACAGCAACGGGACTGACTCATGCCAGGTGAGTGACTCCCTAATTAACCAATTTAAATTACTTCTGAATGAACCAATCTGAACCCTCTTTCTTCCTTCTTCCTTTACCCCATGTAGAGGCTGAAGGCATGGCAGCCAGTGACCCCAAAGAGTTAGCACACAGAGGTCACTCCCATCTCTATAAAGTGGGAAGAAGATTCAGAGAAGGCCACACTCCCCCGGCAGGTTACACAGTGCAGGGACCAGAAGCATTAAATAGTCACTGTCATTTTCTTTGGAACCCTGGTCTGCAGGATGGGGTCCAGGGAGGGGGTAGTTAAAGGAGGTCAGAGATGTCCACAAAGGAGAGAGTCTGAGGCTGGACCACACACAACCTTCTGCCCCCTGAGTGTCAGTCCCTGACATTTGTGCTGACTCTGCCACTCAGCAGTAAGTCAGCCACTTCTTTCTGGCACCTAACTGGGTTCCCCGGCACAGCTGCCTGCTCCCATGATGGGTTTCTTGGGGAGCAATGCCCTCTTCTCAGTTTTCAGAGAAGGGCCATGGATTTCACTGCTCCTTCAAAGATGCCCCATCCCCAAGATGTCAAATCCTGGGATTTCCCTTATATATAACACTCTCTTTTCCATTGGCCACACCTCCAGTCCTCAAGGCTCTCACTGGCTTCACTCCCTTCACAAAAGCTCCACCCCCTTTGTCAATGATTGGTTCCTGAAGACGATGCTCCAGTGCGCTCTTTCCCATTGGCCAGGATCACTGTCATTCCATCAGTGTTCCTGCCTTGAAGTTCAGTCTCTCTCTGGATGATTCCCAGAGACACTGTTTGCTTTTCTGAGACCCTCCCGCCATTGCCCTATACATGTGTGTGTCTGAAGAACCCTGCTCCTTGCTTTCCTGTTTGGTAACTGGAGAACACATCAGCTCAGTCCCTGCTGTCTTCTCTCTGGATGGGACCCACCAGAGCATTCTCTTCTTTCACTGGTCAGGATTTCCCTCACCGTCCTTGGACACTTTGTTCCCTACTGCCTGAGAGGCCCCATCCCTCTCTCTCTCTCTCTCTCTCACCTGCTCCCGCACCCCAGCCAACAGTTGGGAACCAGGGGACAATGTTCTTACCCTCAGTGGCCTGAGGGGACCAATCATGGTACAGAACTGGGACTAAATGCTGGGTACAGCTAGGCATCTTCAGTCAAACTCTTCCCCTACCCTCCTCCAGGGCGATTCCGGGGGCCCACTGGTGTGTAACGGCGTTCTCCAAGGTATCACTTCCTGGGGATCAAACCCCTGTGGGCAGCCCCAGAGACCTGGCGTCTACACCAACATCTGCCTCTATCTGGACTGGATCAAGAAGACCATAGGCAGCAGGAGCTGAGCCTCGGACAAGCTTTGGATCCCCTCCAATAAACCTAACACCGTGGCCTGGCTCTTTGCCTGTCTTGCTTTGGCCCTGCTCGGGGTGGGCATGGAGGGACAGAATCAGAGCCCTGGTGGGAGGTTTGACAGGAAGTCTAGAGAGACCAGGACCCCATGGCCACTCTGGCCATCACCACTGCCTGCAGGAACCCCTTTATCCTGAAATGACTTGGAGGAAGGGGAGGTTAATTTCAGGGGACAGAAGATACGTTAAGCGTTTTCTAACATCCAGCAGCTTGTCCTGTGAAACACTAGCTTGAAATAGTTTATGCTCCCTTTTCCTGGGCAGCTAAATCATTTTTAACCTTTGGGGGAGGGGGAGATTTTTCTTCCTCCATTGTTAAAACTTTGAGATACTCAGAGTAGGGTGCAGGAAATATATAAACAGCTTAAATATACATTTGTGAACACCCAGGAAGCCATCGCCCAGGTGAAGAAATAGGGGATTGAAAGCCCCCAAAAGTCTGAGAGACCGACTCCCTGCCCCACCCATACACACACCCCCTGGGAGAAAAAGCAATCTTTCTCACAGCTCAAAGCTGTCAGGAGGTAACTGCTATGGTAGAAGGAAGTGAGGCACATCCTTGCTGGGGTCCAAATGGAGGTATGGAGGAGAGGAAATTGAGGCAGTTTGGGGGAAAGATATGTGTGGAGTGGGTAGTGGTGAGAATGTAAATGAATAGCAATAAACTGAAGACTGGGTCCTGCCTGTGTCTAGCTCCTGGCTCTCCCCGTGTGTTCGACGACTTTCTTGCTAACAGCCGTCTAACTCGTCCTGTTGATGCTTTAACTCCTTTCCCTACTTCACTGCTTCTGCATTTTTGGAGTGTTTGCTCCCTCACACCCTCCTCCATCTCTGCCTCTACTTGACAACCTTCTAATGTCACCTGCAGCCATCACCTGCTCCAGTCTCCCAGGATTTCTTTTTAATCTATTAATTATTCTTTTAGACAGAAGGAGAGAAACATTGGCTTGTTCCACTTATTTATACATTTGTTGGTTGATTTCTGTAGATACCCCACAATCTTGGAGTCTCTGGATGATGCTCTAGCAAAATGAGCTACCTGGCCAGGGCTCCCAGGATTTCTCAGATAATATTTTCATGAAATAAAACTCAATTGGTCCAGCTTAACTTTTCTGCTTAAGCAACCTCATAGATCACTGAATGGCCAATGGTTTGATGGCATTGTGATTAGCTGACCAATTCTATCCAGACAGTTGGTATTTGAAGTTGCTTTACAAGACGTGGATGAAGTGGTTCTCCCCAGTGGGTGTGGGTGTGTGACATGTGCTCTTCCCCATTGGCCAGGATCACTGTCATTCCATCAGTGCTCCTGCCATGAAGTCCAGTCTCTCTGGATGGTTCCTGGAGACATTGTTTTCTTTCCTGAGACCCTCCCACCCCTGTTGTGTGTGTGTCCAAAGAACCCTACCCATTTCTTCAATGTTTGGTAACTGGACTCAATGTTCTCTTCACTGGAAGCCAGGAAGAAAGAGTTACCAGCTCAGTCCCCATGGTCTCCTCTCTGGATTGGACCCTCAGGGCATCATCCTCTTCTCTCATTGGTCAGGATTTTCCTTCATTGCTCTTAGACATCTTGTTTGTGTTCCTGTACATAGAGAGATTAATTTCTAGTATGAACAATTTGGGTGGCTGGTGGGGGGGCGGGAAGTGACTTGTCCAAGGTGAACCAGAAACTCAGGAACAGAGTGGACTGTGGAGTCTGGCAGAGGGTCAGAGCACCCAGGAAGGGACAAAAGCTGGAAGGACCCATGTAGACACGGAGCTCAATTCTGCCTTAGTCGGGGATCACCGGGTACAAGTATCAGAGCCCCATCCAAACCGGCTGAAGCACAAGAGGGGGCTGGCTCACTAAACGTGACTAAGAAGGCTGTGGGCACGGCTCATGATCAGAAGAAGTGTCATGTGTACCAGAGTGTCCAGTTGTTGACATGGTAACTTAAGCCAATCAGCTCTCTTTTTCTCTCACTCTGCCCGCCTCTTTCTTCCTCTGTTTCCCTCCCTGGTGTTTTTCAGCTGTTTCTCATCTCTGCTTGTGCTTTTCCTTCCTTCATGTACCAATTCATTCTAGCCTCTGTAGACTTGGAGGAAACATAGCTACAGACTCAGTTAAGCAAACTCAGCAAAAGCAAAGACTCTTTCTCCTGGCATCTTGATATTAGTCCCAGGGAAAATATCCAATGGGTCCAGCTTGAACAAAGCCCATCCCCCCTCCACCCTTGGATCCACCATTCTAGGGAAGATGTGGTGCTCTTTTTAGCTTACACTGCTGCATGAATATATCTAAGTGGTAGAAGGGCTTACAGAGGTATGATTGGCTGTTACACCAAAACAAATTTAGGAGGCAGCTTCCCCAAAAGTGGGAACATGATCTTAAAGTAGGGGGAAGTGAATCCAGTAATTCAGAAACAATGGGTCCTTAGAACCCAAGGTAATGAATCAGAAGATTCCAGGATCATTGTCCCCCCCAGGGCAAGACACAGCAGGCAGGACATTCAGATGCTAGTTCTCAGGTGTGATCATGAGTTAGAAGATGAGTCATCAGGCATTGAGACAGGTCGAAGAACCAGGGTGATATGAGTTAGAGTGTGTGGGTAGGATTTAGGAACAGATCTGAGGCCAAACCAAAGGTCATGGCAAGTGTGGGACTTGGGATCCTTGCCAACAAGGGGGTTATATCATGAGTAGATTCAGGAGGTCCAGAATTTATTTTCAGCCAACTGGGAGTCTGACTGTATGGGAGAGTGTCTCAGGAAAATTTCCTTTGCAGAGCATAAGCTTATGCAATAGTGAAACCATCAGCAGCTCCCAGCATTCAAATTCTGCCTTTTTTGGCTCCTGCGCTGAATGACTTTGCTCAGGAGACCTCACCTATTTTCCATGTCCTTTTTCTCACCTCTAAAAACAAAGAAGACGATACTCGCTTGAATCTATGTGAGGAAGAGTGACAAGTTCCAGCAAGTATCTGACATCACACTAAATGTACAAAATTAAATCGAAGCTACTTTATTCTCTGGATGACGTAGCAAGGCAGCTAATACTGATTCAGTTCCTGCTAGCGCCCATCCATTTTTTTCTTTCACCGTTTTATGTAATCCTCCCATTTGTCTTCAGATGTAGTTTTGAGAACTTGGCTTAGATTCAAGTACTCGACATTGTGTCAACATTACTATGTTGTTATCCAGTAGACTATTTTAGAGATGTTGGGAAAGGAAGAGTCCAGGAGGTGTGTAGAGTTGACAAAAGAGTGGGGGAAAGAGGTGGGCATGCAAAAGAGGTTAGAATTCCAGGTAGAAATTGAGTTGGGAATTAGTATGGGGTTGGGATTTGGAATCACAGTGCTCGGATGGGTGTCAGAGGTGAACTGGAGAGGATTTCATGATGAGGACGTCAACGTGGACTTCCTGGAAGAGGACAGGGAGGCATAGAGAAGCCAGAGTCCTGCCTGGGGTCAGGTTTGGGACTACTCCATAGAGACACCTAGTGTTTGGGACAAGGTTTAGTATGGTTTATAACTATGGGTTCAGGGTTCAAGTCAAGAGTCAGGGTTAAGGTTGGTTGGGGTGTGAGATGTAGCTTGAAGTTGATATTTGGAGTCACGAATTTCATCAGGAAGTAGATAGCACGTGGAGGTATAAATTGGACTTGGTCAAGAATAAAACAGTATTGAGGTCAGGATTAGTTGAGACTGAGGTCACAGGGTAAGGCTCAGGCTCGGGTAGAGGTTACAGTTGACAGCTGTGTCCAAGTAAGGATTGGAGTTAGAATTATGCTTGAAATCAGGGACTGCCATCTTGCCCACCCTCTCATAAGCTCTTGATAAAATCCGACCATGCCTTCTCCTTGAATGGCAACACTGTCCACCAAGAGAGAGGCCTTGAAGCCCTAACACCTCCATCTTCCTCACCACAAGTTCCATTCAGCCCATTGCCGTGGTCTGTTGATTTTCTCTCCTAAATGCATATTGAATCAATCCAGTTATTACCATCTCCACCTCCCAAATGGCCTTATCTGAGTTGCTGTCATCTCTCACTTAGACAAGAGCAATGGCCTCTTCATGTCTGTTCATCTCCTTTGAATCCTGCTCCATAGCAGCCAGACTGATATTATAAAAATACAAAGATTTTATGTCACTCTTCTAAACAAAGTCCAAGCGGTTCACCATTGTCCATAAGTTTTAAAGACCAACTCACTGCTACCTCCAAGGTGCTTCATTGTCTGGTTCCAGACATCATGCCATGTTCCCTGAGCTCCATCCATATTCCCCTTTGATCTCAGGACCTTTGCTCCTGCTGCTTCTTCTATATGATATTCTCCATTTTTTCTAGTTCATCCTTATTGTTCTTTCCACTCTCAGGTCTTTATTGCCTCCTGAGTCAAATCTCCTCTGAAGGGCTTTTAGAATCCTTTGTACCTTTATGTCAGAGCACACGTTAAAATAAATGTACTGCCTTTATTTACCAGTGTTTTGATTAGATTTCTCATTGCACTTGAGTGTCAGTTTCTTGAAGGAAGTCTTTGTGTCCAGGTCTGTAGCCCACCCTGGTACAGAGCTGGTCTTGATACGTATTAACTAAGTGAATAAATTATTAAGTCTGAAAGATGCTGTGGGAGGAGGGCTGGAGAAAGAGCTGTGCTGCATGTTGGGTTGGGTATGTTGGTTAAATTTGGATTCCACATAGACACTCTAGTTAGAATTAGATTTGGACTTATGATTTGGGATCAAATTCTCAACTTTATAGGAAAGTTGGAGACAATGTTGATATTTGAATTAAAAAAAAAAGTTTGGCTGTGGGAACAAAAAGAAAACCCTTAAACCAGAAAGGAAAACTGAAGATGACATGAGATGAAAGGGTTCCATGGAGTGTTAATTCACCAGCTCAGCAAACTCACCGAGATCCTGACTATCTCCATCTCTCTGTTTGTCCATCTCTGGGGCTATGGCTTTGTCTATTGGTAACTGTCCTCCATGGTTCCAGGAGGGCTGCCTCACTTCCAGAATTTACATCCGCAAGGGACACCATCTAACAGAAGAAGGGAAACTCCTCTTGTGTCTCACCTTGGAAAGAAGAAAGCAGTTTCCAGAAGTAACCCAGAAGTTTCCCCCTCACTCCTCATTGGTCCGCACTACATCTCATGTCCATTTCTAAACCAATCCCTGCAAAGCAGAATATGGCTCTATGTTTGGTGCAGTAAAGTTTCTCTGTACTCACCATGAGGAGAGCAGATTACCCAAACTAAATCAATGTTCTGACAAGTGGCAGATGGAGTTAATGCTTGGGCAGCCCACAATATTTTCTATTATGGGGCCAAATTATGGGACAGAGAGAGAATTGCATTAGACGCCAGAACTGAGATAAAAAAAAGTAGGCTCACATTAAGGAATAAAAACATATTTTGGTGTTCTCTCTGCTTAGGATTCAGCGAATCCCCAGTAGCCACATGAATTCATCCACCCCCTTCTTCATGATTTTGTCTAAATATCCTTTTCGTATGAAGTCTTTCCAACCACCTTTCCTGATGTTATAACCGTAGGGGTTGCTGAGAAAAAGGGAAATCAGCAATGCCCTATCCCTCCTTTTGGTCTTATTTTTCTCCATAGCACTTACAGCCGCAAAATAAACCATACATTTGAAGTCCTTCCCCTTCCCCTTCTCCTTCCCCTTCCCCTTCTCCTTCTTCTTTACTAAAGAACATCCCTCACTGGAAGGAGAGCTTCTATGAAAGAATTTTTGCTCTTTTCTTGGTGCCGTGTCCTCAGCGCTCAGAACAGATTCTGCAGCAGAGCAAACAACGCTCAGTGGAACTTCCTCAATCAATACAACGGGCAAAGATGAATATACAAGAAATTCAGCCTGCTGTTGTTATAATGAAATTGATTCAAATCTACTTCAAAGTGAAAGAGATCATATAAGTCAGAAAAACCCGTAGTATAAACCATTATACAAAAGGATAAAAGGAGAAGTGTTCTAAATGCCCAAAGATGAAAAAAAAAATTGTTCAGTGTAAAATAAAAAGTAAATAAAAGGTAACATTAGATCATGTTAAGTACAGACATTTTTGTTGCAAATATGTATAAAAATCTAAGTGAAACAGTAAACAGTTTCACTTAGAAACAGTTTGGTGGGTGAGGTTAGCAGAGCCTTCTTCTTTGATTCATACCCATCTATTAGTGTCAGGGTTGGGTTCAAGCTCAAAGACACGCCTGGCATGCAAACTGGACAAGTTTCCACAGCCTGCCCAGAGTTAGGGGGAAAGGTCCAGTTCAGGGAATGAAAATTGGCTACCATGTAGAACCCAGGACACAGTCCATTCCTGAGCTGGGCAGATCCCTGGCCCCTGATCCTGCCCCTGAGTGCCCGCATCTGGTCCCTCCCTTGACAGCTGCCACCAGGGATGGTGGATCTAGAATGTGCTGGGGCCAAACACCCTGGATACTGCCCCAACCTGGCCTTAGAAGTGAAGGGAGAGGTCGAGTTCATGCCAATGGCTCCAGCTGCCTCAAGCATTCCAGATAAGAACAAATGCAGGTAGGAGCATCCCAGGGCTGAGTTCACCCGCACTCCGCGACCCTGGGTTTGGGATGGGGTAAGTGTGCTATAAGAAGGCCGGTATTGCCCAGAGCCAGGCACAGTTGAATCCCAACCTGGTCTGAAGCCTGGATCACACCAGACTCACCGCAGGTGAGGAGTCTCATTTGGAGTGAGGTTGGTACCAGTGGATGGACAGCTGACTCTTGTTCCTAAGGGGAGAGCAAGAGGAGCCGAAACTTCTGGTTGTGAGAAAGAGGGGTGGGAGGCCTGGAATTTTTGGTCTTTTACCTAAAAGGGACTTGGGATACAGAATTATAAATGTGGTGACATAGGGAGCCAGATCCCAGGGCTCTGAGTGGAAGGGTATCTACCCCAGCCTGGCTTCTGTGGCCGAGGAAGGAGGAGGGTACAGACAAGGGAGAAGGGACTGGGGACCAGGACTCCTGTCTTCTGAACTTTTTGTCCTTCCAGCCCCAGCAGAAGACACCCTTCCACCTTCCTCTGTGTGGCAGCCCCGAGAGGCTCCCGGAGGCCACATGGCAGGTCCCCGTCTCTCGCCCCTGCTGATCCTGCTGCTGTCCTTTGCCCTGGGAGCTGCTGGACTAGAAGGTGAAGGCCAGACCGGGAGACCTGTCCTTGCCCTATGCCTGACACTGTCCCCACCTTCTCTGTCCCAAAAGTCCCCAAGTCAGGACCCCGCCCCCCACAGTAGCTTCCTCCCAGGCAGACAGGGCTCTCCTGCTGGGGCCCCTTTCCTCCTGATTCCTTCTGACTCCTGGGGTCCCTGTGCCCTCCAGACTGCCTCCTGCCCTCAGCATCTCTCCCATCAGCCTTCTGGGGTTGCCTCCAGACTAGACGCCCCCCTAGGATCTGAGCAGGATCCCTCCATCTGTCCCCATCTCTGTCTGCAGGTTTCTCTGCATTGTGCTCAGTCCATGCCTCTCTGTCTGTCTCTCTCTTCGTCACTGTCTCTGGGCATCTGTCCGCTGTGACCTCTGTCTTCCCCTGCTGTCTGCTACCCACGCTCTCTCCATGTCTCCATGCAGCCAACAATACCGGAGAAAGGATTATTAATGGAGCCCTGTGTCCAAGAGGCTCCCAGCCCTGGCAGGTGGCCCTGTTTGAGGGTCACAAGTTCCATTGTTCAGGCGTGCTGATCAGCGAGCAGTGGGTGCTCACAGTCGCCCACTGCCACCTGAGGTACGTGTCAGGGGAGCCACAGCGACTCCTTTTCTCTCTCTGCGTCCTTGTCTACCTCTCTGAGCATCTCCACCTTAGCTCTGGGCCTCTGTCCCCCTACCCATAGGGCTTGGTCCCCTTCTTTCAGTCACATTGTCTCTTCCTAAGTGCTGCTTTTTTTTTTTTTTAAAGTGAGTACGTCGTGCAGATGGGCAGTGATCTTCTACTCCATGAGAATGTTCAGAGAATCAAGGCTACAAAGTCATTCATCCACCCTCGGTTCAGTGTGGTCACACACATTCACGACGTCATGCTGGTGAAGCTGAGCACTCCAGCCCCGCTGTCATCGACGGTGAAGATCATCGACGTGCCCTCCCGCTGCAAACCCCCTGGGACCAGATGTGCTGTTTCTGGCTGGGGCACCATCGCCATGGATGTAGGTGAGGCTGCCTCCGGGACCCATTGGTCCAGACCCAGCTTCCTTTTTTATTTTATTTCTTTCAGATCCAGCAGACAGGTAACAGACCCAAGATCCCAGACCTCCCAACCCCCTCCTCCTTCAAACCTATGGCATCTAGTCACCCAGGCCCTCCACCATCAGACTCAGGAGCCTTGAACTTTAATCTCCCTTCCTCCAGTCCCACTTCCTTCTGTCCCAGAAGCTGAGATTCTGTCTCCCACACCCAGGAGTTTAGAACCCCTGCCACCTTTTCACATAGACCAACAATTCCTGTCCCCCAGATGCATCTCCAGAGACCTAGGTATGGACAACCCAGCTCCCACCCCCCTCAGACACACGAATATTTGCCTCTAGGTACCTCCTCCCAGAAACCCAAGTATCCAGGCCCTCAGTCCTTTCCATCCTCAGTCCCAGGAGGTCAAACACAAGCCCTTTCCACCCTCAGGCCCAGAGGTCCAAGAGATACGTTCCTTTCCATGATCACAGCACTGAGTTACCCTCCCCTTCTTCCTTCAATATCCCGGGCCCCCACTCTTTACATCAGCGCCCGCGGGTCCACCAGACCAAGCTTCTGACTGCCCCCCTGTCTTTCCCAACAGTGACACACCCATCATCCCTCATGTGCTCCAACGTCAACATCTATCCCTACATGTACTGCAAGAAGACCTTCCCTACCATGTTGAGAAGATACATGACCTGTGCTGCACCCCCCAACAGACTCTCCTACATGTGCAAAGTGAGTCCTCTCCTCTCCTTTCCTGGGTCCCACTTCCTCTCAGGGTGGAGCCTGTCTTCCCTCCATCCAGAGTCTGGGGGCCTAGCCTTGGTGCCGAGCCTTCCCTGGCACCTGATCAGTCTCACTGTCCTGTTCTCTCTATGCACTCAGTCCTCTGCCTCGGTCAGAGCGGGAGCCCAGGCGGGCCCGTGTGGCCCTGGGGGCAGGCACAGTGTTGAAGGTTAGAAGCTGAAGGTGGGGAAATGGGGTGGGCCTATGGAAAAAGCAGGGAGGCACGGGCTACAAGCAAAACTTTAAGGGGCACCAAAAGCTCAGTGACCAAGATGAATCCTATTCCAATGAAATATTTAAATATACTTTATGCAAAAAAAAAAAATCCACTGTGAACAAAATATCAAACTTTGCAACAAAGAGCAATCAGAATAGACTGGATTTTCCACTTGCCTCGGGTTCCTATATGGTTCAGCACAGCACTGGACTGACCCTGTGTTTATCTAAAGTTGGAATACTGATTTGTCTTAAATATATTCATATTAAATTTGATTTTTAAGGTAGGCAGTAAAAAACTCACTGCCATCACTGAGATGTGCCCGAGGTTAACGTCCTGCCTTATATATCTTTGTTCCTGGTCCTGATTCTGAGAAAAGAATTAGCCGCTCCTTCTCTTGTCCCCTCTCTCTCATCTCGGTAACCCCTCTCTGTTTCTGAAAATAAACTTGCCTCATTTCTCTCTACATCTCATTTAATTTCCTTCTTTTCTTCTGATCCATGTTGGGATCTCTTCTCTTCTCTTCCTCCCTCTCCTTTCTCTTCTCTTCCTCCCTCTCCTTTCTCTTCCTTCTCCTCTCTCTCTCCCCTCCTGACTGTCACTCTTATTTTATCCATCTTCATCTCTTTCCACACCCCCAACATTTCTGCTTCTCTTTCATCATTTTACTGCCCTTTCTTCTCACCGTCTTTCTCTCTACCCCTCTCTCTTCCTCTCTCATCCCTTATCTCTTAGGACCTCCACTATCTTTTCTCACATCTGCACTGTCAGCTTCCAGGGAGGTGAAATGGTGTGTGTTAGAGGGTTAATGGGACAGAGATGTGTGTTCTAAAAAAATCAAGGGCTTCCCCTTGTCCCCCACTGTTGTGCAAGCTGTGTTGGGACACAGAGGGACAGTCCCACACTTGGTTTAACACGCACCTCTCATCTTCTTAAACTTCATATATTTGAACGTGGTAGTCCGTGCTTTTACTTTGCACTGTACCCTGTAAATTATGGCATTAGTCTGGCCCCTGGTTTGAGGACTACCTTGTCCCCCAACCGTGAGTAAATGAATGTATCAGATTCCCTGGAGATAATGCTCCCTCTTCTAGTGCCTTGACAGAATAGTTCACTATGGGGAAAAAAAATTGGGCTCCGACTTCCTGGAAGCCCCGCCCACTCCCTGTGATTGGTCCCATTGGCCAGTGCTCAAACCAATGTGTTCAGAAAACCTCGTTTCTTCTCCAGGGTAGCATTAATCCCTGCTCTCCCATTGGTTCACAGAGACAATGAGTCTCTTCTCGTTGGCCAGGGTGGGAGGCTGGGCTCTGGCAGGACGGAGACTTGATAACCTCGGTGTATATAAGACCTCAGTGTTGGTTGCTCTGGAGCTAAAGCTAATCTCTTTCCCTTCCAGCGTGACTCGGGCAATCCAATGATGTGTGGAGGCTCCCTGGAAGGCCTGGTGTCCTCTGCACATTTCCCTTGCAAACCACCCTTCGATCCAATCATCTACATCCGCCTGTGCAAGTACCGCAAGTGGATTCATGAGACCATGAAAAATAATTGCTAATTTCTCCACACTCCCACCTCTCCGTCCCTATGCCCTGAACAGGAAATTGACAGAAATAAAGACATCCATGATTTATAGCCATATTTGACTTTGACTTTATCATTTTCAAAATCGTATTAGAATGTCAATAATATTCTAATAAAGATCTTACCTATAAGTGCAACCTAATCAACAAAACAAATGAGCAAACAAAACAAAACAAACAAACAAACAAAAACCCCAAAGACATGGAAGTAAAGAACTGACAGTGACCAGAGGGGAGGGGAGAGGGGATAACAGTAGAAAGAAGGGGAAGGGTCAAGTCAAGGAACATGTACAAAGGACCCATGAACAAGGACAATTGGGTGGGGATCATCTTTGGGAGCTGGGGGTGGACAGGGCAGGGGAGAGCAATAGGGGGAAGCGGGATGGAGACAACTGTAACTGAATAAGAATAAATAAATAATGATAAATAAATAAAATGATCAAAAACCTCAGGGCTGGTAAAAGTGCACTGAGACCTGTAGTTCCACTGCTGGGAACTGTAAATTGCTACAATTGTTATGGAAGGAAAAGGCGAAGCAAGGTGAATCCAGAGTCTTACTGATCACTTTTGACCTAGTAATTGTAGTCAATCTAAAATGTGGGCACAACAAATCATCACAACATCATTAGTCATAGGAGAACAGTGGCAACACTGAACATCCAAATTATTGGATTTTTTAATGTAAAAAATAAATGCACGTCGGGAAAGGATACTAATGAAGTTTCTCAGGATAATACTTAAACAAAATTAGCAATGTCATGCAAGAATGTTGATGCTATCTGAAGTAAAATTTAAAAAGATACAATAATGTATACATTAATTAATGGAGACCTCACCATGTAAAATAAAATGGTCACAGAATAAAATCGGACAGAGCATGGACCCACTGCACATGGACGTAGTCATGAGTGCCTCCTTCTTTCCATTTCCTTTTCTGTGCCTGTGCACTTTTATAACCTGAAAACTGCAGGTGGGAACCTCTGAAGAGCTCAGGTTGGGGAGAGAAGGCCCTAAAAGAGGGAGGCAGGAAAGAAACATGTATCTGATTCTGAGCTTGTACGGTCTCCTTCCCCGCACTGGTCCAGTGGCATGTTTCTCTGCATTTCCCAGGCCTCAGTTTTCCCCATCTATAAAATGAGGGAGAGAGGGAAAGGGAGAGAGAGAAGGGAGAGAAGGAAGAAGGGAGAGAGGAAAGAACTGCCTCCTTCATAAGTGAGCAAAGGGATGGGAAAGAGGTTCTGAGCATTTCACAGGTGACAAACTAGGAGGGCGTGAGGAGGTGTGCAGACCGGATAGTGCTGGCTCTGAGACAGGACACAGGGGTCCAGCCAGGGCCTGCTCAAGTGAGCAGCCAGAGTCTGGAGTAAGAGAGGCCAGTAGTGGGGGGGGGGGACCCTGGTAAATGAGCTCCTGTCCTCACAGAATTCAGGAGTAGGGGGAGAACTCTGGAAGGAAGGAGAGAGGAAGGAGCAGTCCCCTGTGACTCAGAGCCTGGCAAGGTCTCCAGATGCCTGGTGTCCTGGGCTCCTTGGGCAGTCAGGCCCTGCTGACGGAGGGATCTTCTGCCACCCAAGACTCACCCCTTTCAGCCATCCTACCAGTTTCTCTCTGAGAAGTCCCCTCTGACTAACATCCTCTAGATATTTCCTTTCATCATCTCATCCCTCATTTGAATCTTTCTGTACCCACATCTAAAGACCTCCATATTGCAAGCATTTTACTGAAACAAATATTCTGTACAGAGGACACCAAGATCCCCTCCTCCCACAAAATACCAGAGCCAAGGCTCCCAACCCTCCCTTCCTCAGGCCCAAATTCTAGGCCCCCAGCCTCTGCTCAGACCTGGGACTTAGGGCACCCAGACCCCTTCTATCTCAGACCCAGGACTTCAAACCCTAAGCCACTCATATCTCAGACCCAGGAGCCTGGAACTCAATACACTTCTCTCTCAGACCCAGAATTCCAGGCTTCAACTCCTTCTTTTCTCAGATACAAAATTGTGAGCCCCTCGCCTGCTCCTGATGCAAACCCAAGAGTTAAAGCCCCCAGGTCCTTCCTCACTCCACTCAGGATGCGAGTCCCCGTAGACTCTCCTCTTTCAGACAAGAGGTTCTAGCCTCCATCTCACACGTCTCTGAGGCCCAAGCGTTCAAGTCCTCAGCCCCCTCATCCCTCAGACTGAAAAGTGCAAGCTCTCAGTCCCATCATCCCTCACACCCCAAATTCTGGGTCCACAGCCTCCACCTTCCTTAGACCCAGAATTTCAGGCCCAGGCTCCTCCTTCCTCAGATCCAAGAGTCCAGGCCTGTAGCTTCATCCTTTCTTTGGATCAGCAATGAGTTAGGAAGTGTCTCAGGTTTGGGGCCACCCAGGAAGCTCCATCAATGTCTCTTCTCTCCCACATGCTACCCAACATCAAAGCTCAATCTAAAATTTTAAAAGTAACAAACCGTGGCAGTTGCACTAAGTCTGGCCAGAGACCCCTGGCCCTGCCTCTCAGCTCCTTTATGCGAGCCTGGAGGCAGAATTCTTTGCCATGACTTGTGACAGTCCTCTTGTGGAATTTATACAAAGGAAAGCTGAGATAGCACTAGAGTTGGATAGAAAGTAAGATGGAGAGAACATGTTTCTTCTACAGGGCCTGTGGGATAGTTAAGATCACAGGTAAAAGAGTTCACCAAGGTATGCAGGTAAAAGACAACAACGAGGAATGCTGGGGTTATCTCCTCCCAGTTTCTGGGTATTCATCTCTGCAGTTCTGGAAAACAGATCATGCTGACATTTAAAGAATGTGCTTATTCCAGATGCACAGAACCAATGGCTAGGGGCTTGCTCAAGGTAAAGGCTTATCTATCACATAGGCCTTAGGACATGACTTCAGGCAATAACCCGCTCAGTTAAAAAAATTTTATGATTAGAACATCTCGTGGGGTTACTTTCAGTTACTGACCTTCTCTGACTTGCCAGGTAGTTATATTCTTGCTCATGTTTCTCCTCATTCCAATGCACTCTTGACTCACTCCTGACCCCACGCTCCTCCTGGCTTTCCCATGTTGTAGAAACTCTGCAACCCTTGACCCACTACACACAAAAAGTCAAGACCCCTCCTTGCACAAAACTAGGAGCCAAGTCTCCCAGACCTTTAGCTCTTAGGCCCAGGAGTCCAGGCCTTCTTGCCACAGAACGCACAGTGAAGGGCCAGCTCCCTTTCATTCTGAGCCCAAACGTCTGGACGTCCACTGAGGTCCTCCCTTTGGGACACTGGAGTCCAGGGAGCCCCTCCTCCTGCTTCACAGTGAAGAACTGAGGCTCAGCTCAGAGAGGCGATGTGATTCACCAGGACACAGTAAAGCCAGGGTCTAGCAGCCTGCCAGTCTGACTCTTATTTCTAGGGAGCCCGTGGGAGGCTGTGGACACCCACCTGCTGGTGCATCAGGTACATCTGTGCCAACCACGACTCTGTCCCTTGTCTCTGGGCAAGTCCCTCCCCATCTCTCAGCTTCCCCTTCCTCACCTGCAAAATGGGATTAACTCACCGAATGATTTTAAAGCTCCATAAGAGCTCATGTTGTATCTATTTTATTCTTTGTCTATTTCTATTGCTCATGTTGGTGCCCAAGAATTATTTTTTGAATGACTTTGTTGGGTGAGTAAATAATGGAATGAATGAATGCGTGCCTCCATCCGAAAGATGTTGTGAAGATTGCATGAGATGTGAGCACATAGTTTCTGGCACATGAAAGTGCCAAACTGACAAGCTTGTCCACAAGTCTAGTGCTCAGAGGCCTATCAGAAAAATGAGTTCCATGGTTACTGAAATTATTGGAGGACAATGTACCTTATATGATTGCCTAACCACTATGAAATGCAACTGGAACTAATACAAAATAATACTGAATTTCACCCATTGAAAAATAAAATAAATATGTATTTACTTAAAAAGAAAAAGGCCCTGGTTGGTGTAGCTCAGTGGATTGAGCGTGGGCTGTGAACCAGGGGGTCGCTGGTTCGATTCCCAGTCAGGGCACATGCCTGGGTTGTGGGACAGGTTCCCAGTGGGTGGCACGTGAGAGGCGACCACACATTGCTGTTTCTCTCCCTCTCTTTCTCTTTCCTGTCCTCTCTCTCTAAAAATAAATAAAAATCTTTATTAAAAAAAAGAAAAAGAAAAATACATTCTATTTTGAATCACTAATGATGAGGATCTGACAGGCCCCAGGTGCTGTGCTGGATGAATCTCCAGCTTTACGGAGTTGCCTGCCAGGTGGGGGAAATTGACAATAAACAAATACATATAACGTGAAATATGATGTAGAATTAGCTGTTAATGAAATATCGTAGATGGTAAAAAAAAAAAGATAGGGAGTGAAGCAGGCATTCTAATTAAAATGGTGAGAGAAGGCTTCTAGGAGGAGGGGACATTTGGAAAAATAGGATTTAGCTGAGATTTGAAACCTGGTGTTTTCTGTTTGTGAGGAGATTAGAGAGAACAAGAGAAAAGCATCACAAGGGGGCACGTCTGAGCCCTCCAATCGTCTAATACTTCACGTGAAAATGATTCAGGGCGAGACACAAAAGGCAGGTCCAGTGGTCCTACTCAAGGTGGAGAAAAGGAAGCAGCAGGGACCACAGCTTTGTTTAAAGTGGTGAGAAAGGACAAGCCTGTGACACTGCCCTGGGCAGCTGTGGGTGCACTAGGAAAGTCAGATGCAGACAGGGGTGGAGGCAAAGCCTTGATCTCTCTGGGAACTTACAACCTCTGCCCCCTGAGAGAACTTTCCTGACGCCCTCAGCTGTGCAGAAGTAGAAACACTTCCCCGGGACCTGCGTGAGGACGTCTACCCTGGGCAACTCACAGAGGCAGGGTCTGTACAGGAGGCAGCAGTGGGGCTGGACCTGTGCCAGGTGAGTGAGCTCTGAGACCTCTTTTTTTTCCCTCACCTCTCACAGCTGAAGAGGCTGGAGGAGTAGCAGCGGGAGGCTCCGGAGAGTTTGCACTCAATGAGGTCACCGGTATCAGACACAGAGGAGGTCTCGCTTTCCCTGTGGGCCCCGCAGCACGGGGAGGAGGGTTGTTAAATGTTTGCTTTCATTTTTTGGTAACCCTGGTCTACTGGATGAGGTTCAGGGAGGGAGGGAGGGGTTACATGGGGTGAGAGGAGATGCCCATGAAGGAGAGAGTCTGAGGCTGGACCACACACAACCTTCCGCTCCCTGTCTGTGAGTCCCTGACATTTGTATTGACTCGGCCATCAACCAGCTAGTCAGCCACCTCTTTCTGGCTCTTGACTGGGTTCCCTGGCACAGCTGCCTGCTCCCATGATGGATTTCTAGGGGAGCAGTGTTCTCTGTCTCCCAATTGGCCAAACAATGGTATTACTGACATTAGTGCTCCTTCAAAGCCACCCCATCCCCAGGATGACAAATCTTGGCATTTCCCATAGACAAAACACTCGTTTTCCCCTTGGCTGCACCTCCAGTCCTCAGGGCTCTCCCTGGCTTTGCCCTCTTCATGGAAGCCCCACCCCCTTTGTCGATGATTGGTCCCTGAAGACGATGCTCCCATGCACTCTTCCCCATTGGCCTGGATCACAGTCATTCCATCAGCACTCTTGCCATGAAGTCCAGTCTCTCTGGAGAACTCAGCTCATTTGTCATATGTTTGGTAACTGGAGTCAATGTTCTCTTCACCAGAGGCCAGGAAGAGTTACCAGGGAGACAGTCCCCACTGTCTCCTCTCTGGATTGGACCCTCAGGGCACCATCCTCTTCTCTCATTGGTCAGGATTGTCCTCAGTACCCTTAGACATCCTGTTATGTCCCCGTACATCGACAGACTGCTTTCCATTATTAACAATTTGGGTGGCATATGACATGAAGAAGAAGTGACTTGTCCAAGGTGAACCAGAAATTCAGGAACAGAGTGGACTGTGGAATCTGGCAGAGGGTCAGAGCACCCAGGAGGGGACAAGAGCTGGAAGGACCCACGTAGACAGGGAGCTCAGTTCTGCCTTAGTCGGGGACCATTTGGGTGCAAGTGTCAGAGCCCCATCCAAACTGGCTGAAGCACAAAAGGGGGTTGTCTCACTCAGGTGACTAAGAAGGCTGCGGGCATGGCTCACAGTCAGAGGACGTAACACGTGTACCAGAGTGTCAGATTGTTGAAATGATGACTTAAGCCAATTAACTCTCTTTCCATCTGTCTGGGAAACTGTTCATCTCTTATTCTGCCCTCCTCCCTTCTCTGTCTCTGTTTCTCTCTCCCATGAATTAGAACCGTTTCTCATTTCCGCTTGGCCTATTTTGTTTTTTTTTCTTTTGTGTATTTCCTTCTAGCCTCTGTAGACTTGGAGGGAACATAGACAGCCCCAGTTAACAAACCCAGCACAAGCAAAGATCTCCTTTCCCCTGACATCTTGATATTAACTCCAGGGAAGAACTCTGATGGGTCCCGGTTGAACAGAGTTCCTCTCTTATGTATCAGTTATCACCGTTAACGAAGAAGCAGTGCTCTTGTTAGCTTAGCCTGCCTGGGTCACGCATCCATCCCAATATGTAGGAGGGCAAAGAGCAGTATTTTGGCAGTTTCACCAAAAAGTTCACGAGGAAGCGGCTTCCCAGAAAGTGGAAACATGTTCTCGAAGCAGCGGAAAGTGAATCCATGAAATTAAAAAAAAAAAAAAAGCTGGCCTTTAGAAGATACTAAGGTACTAAGTCAGACTTCAGGATTGGTGTCCAGGATTTCCCAGGACAAGTCACAGCTGGCAGGACAGGCAGATGAGCTAGAAGGTGAGGCATCAGGCAAAGGTTCAGAAGACAGCTGTGAGGGCGAGGATGGCATGAGTCAAGGTGTCTGGGTGAAACATAAGAAGTGGTCAGGGAGTAAAATGAAAGGACACAGCGAGGCTGAGATGTGGGACTTTCGCCAATGTGAGGGGTTGCTTCATTTGGAGGCTTATGGGGTCCCGAACTTGTTTTCAGCCGAATGAGACTCCGAGAGTATGTGAGGATGTATCAGGAAAATTTCTTTCACAGAGTGTGGGCTCATGGTTTAGAGATACTATGAGCAGTCCCCAGCGTTCAAATTCTGCCTCTTCTGGATCTTGAGCTGAATGGTTTTGCTCACTTGGCCTCACCTACATTAAACCTTCCTTTCTCATCTGTAAAAGTGGGGAAGATAAGCAAACAGACAGTAACCAGAGGGGAAGTGAGAGGGGGTAATGGGGGGAAAAGGAGGAAGAGTTTTCAGGAACAACTATAAAGGACAAGGGACAAAACCAAAGGGGGATAGGATCAAGGGTGGGAAGTGAGGATGGCTGGGGTGGGCGGGGGGAGTGGTGGAGGGAAAATAGAGACAACTGTACTTGAACATCAACAACAACAACAACAAAAAAATGGGAAGATAATTGTCACTTGGGCCTATATGAGAAATCGTGGAAAGTTCCAAGGAGTGTCTGACACATCACACTGAATGTAAAACAAGAAATTGAGGCTCTTTTATTCTATGGGTGATGTGGTAAGGCAGCTAATATCAATTCAATGTCTGCAGGGTGCCTATCCATTTTTAAATTACTTTATTTAATCCTCCCATTTGCCTTGAGAAATAGGTTTGGAAACTTATCTTGAATTTATTCTGTCAGTAGGGAATCAACATCAACACGTGGCTTGTACACCTTATGTTGGAGGTTTTGTCAAAGAGTCCTTGTGGTGTGCACAGTTGATGAAGGGCGGGGGAACAGCTGGGCATGGAAATGAGGACAGCGTTTCAGGCAGAAAATGCATTGGGGATGAGGACAGGGCTGGGAATGGGGTCAGAATGCGAGGCCTAATGTCAGATGGGAATTGGAGATGGGTTTCCTGTCAAGGATGTCCAAGTGGACTTCCTGGACGATGACAGCAATGTAGACTGACATCTGAGTCATGCATAGAGTCAGGTTTGGAACTGAGGCTGTGGTGACCTCTAGTGTCTGTGTCAAGGCTGAGTTTGCCTTATGGTGAGAGGCTCAGGGTTCAGGTCAAGAGTCACAGCTAAGTTCACTCGAGGTAGGAGATGTAACCTGAGTTGATGTGAGGAGTCAGGCGCTTGGCCAGGAAGTAGGGGCCCCGTTGAGGTATAAACTGGACTTGGTCCAGGATAAAGAAGTACTTGGGGTTAGGATGAGGGACCATTGAGGTTACAGGTTAAGACTCAAGTTTATGTCAAGATTGGACTTGCGAAAATTGTGGCCAAAACAAAAACTGGATTTGGAATTACGGTTGAAATCAGGGACAGCGGGTCTCTCTCACCCTCTTGTAGGCTCTTGATCAGGTACGACCATGCCTTCCCCTTACACAAGAGGGGAAGGCACACACGGATCCTTCCCCCTTTATAGGGGCACGAAGGTGAGTAAAGATGCAGGCATCAGCTTCTAAACACAATGGGTTTTGAGAAGTATCAGCGTAGGACGATTTGGAATGGGAAAAACGAGCGGCCCCTATGTCCTCTGCCTCCCTACAAAACTCCAAAGGGACAGGGCTCGGTGACAACAGCCCAGCCCAGCACATACTTTTCAGCATCTCTCGAATGAACTCGCTGGGAATGGGTTTTGTCCATGCCTTGGGAAGGCAGAAGGAGTGAGAAGAGATGGTGAGAATCAGCCACGGTGAGAACTCCTCCAGCTGCCTGCGGAGTTCAGGAAACCCAGTGGGAACATGAAAATAAAAGGAACAAGGCTGACCTGCCATCGGAAGGAACAAATGAACCCCCTGCCAATGCCTGCATCTCTGCCAAGTCAGGGAGGCCACCACCAGAAGGTCATTATTTTCTGCCACAGCAAGTACTGCTGTTGTCACCAATTGCATGGCTTAAATGCACATTGTATCCATGGGGACAAGGCTTACCAGACAGGTATGTTTTAAAAAGATTTTATTTATATTTAGATAGAGAGGAAGGGAGGGAGAAAGAGAGGGAGAGAAACATCAGTGTGTGGTTGCCTCTCGTGCACCCCCCACAGGGGACCTGGCCCACAACCCAGGCTTGTGCCCTGACTGGGAATCGAACCGGCGACCCTCTGGTTCGCCGGCCAGCACTGAATGCATTGAGCCACACTGGCCAGGGCCAACTATATTTCTCAGAGGAAAAAAGCAGAGGAAAAAAAAAAATACTCATGTATTTTTCACTTTTCAGCTTCAACACATTTAAACTCTAGTATCTAAAAGCATCATGAGTTCCTCAATGTGTACTTGACCTTCAAACACTGGCGATTTCGGGTGCTGCCTAAAAAGAAACCTTCATGGAACAAGACGCCAGCAGTTCAGACATCTGGATGGAGAGGTCATTCGCAGCAGAGGAGTGTCACTGGTAGATTTCAAAATCAGGCTGGCACCTCTCTTGACCCCTTCAAAACCTGTTTTTTAATCCTCACCTGAGGATATGTTTTTATTGATTTTAGAGAGAAAGGGAGGGAAGGGAGAGAGAGAGAGAGAGAGAGAGAGATCAATGAGCTGCCTACTGTACACGCCCTGACCAGGGATTGAACCCACAAGCTTTTGGTGTTCGATCAACTTAGCCACCCAGCCAGGGCAAAACCTTTTTTTCTTTTTTAAAGCAGGGATGCTCAGCCACCCTCTGCTCCTCCATCTTCTGCAGTTAAATCCTAATTCTGGCTCTTGTCTTCAGGCAGGGGTGGCCTCTCTTCCAGGCTGCAGCTGTCCAGCATCCAACTCACTGACCTTGTCTTCGTGATCTGTATTCTTGCACCACGTATTTTCAGTCAGACGCAGGCGATGAGTCTCGAACCACTGAGCACTATTTAAGATGTCGCCTTTCGCTTTCATGCAACCACAGGGCCGGAAGATGTTTGTGGTGTCCCGGCCAGCTCCACGAAAGAGTCGGAACAGGTGCATCACTCTTTCCCGCAAGCTAGGAGACACGTGTGAATGAGTAGCTGAGCAGATTAGCATTAGCAGCCATTCCACACAGGGGCTCACTGTAGCCCGTGCCTCCTCATTGTCAGCATGGTGCTTGGAGGTCAAGTTCAGCACGTGCTTGCACTGACCCACAAAGGTGCTTGCAATCAACTTGGCAGGGCTCAAAAACACAGGGACGTGCCCTGGACAGGTGGCTCGGTTAGTTGGAACGTTGTCCCCGGCACCAAAATGTTGCATATTGGATCCCCAGTCGGGGAGCCTACCTAGGTTTCCGTTTCAATCCTCAGTTGGGGAGCGTACTGGAGGCAAGCGATGGATGCTTTTCATATCGATGTTTCTCTCTCTCTGTCTCTCTCTCCAATAAACATATCCTCGCGTGAGGATAGTAATATCTAGGACTCTTTGGAAGATAGTCTTGGGCGCGGTTTCTCCATTCTGCGGCTCCTTTGGCGCTGTCAGCGCTCGCAGAGCCTCCAAGTCCTGGATGCGCGGGCACCACTGTTCAGGAACGCCGGGGCTTGTCGTTTCCCGATCTGACCACCAGGGGGAGGAGGAGGAACGCCCCGTACTCTCTGGACCTAGACCGCGCCTCAGCGGAGATCAAGCCCGCAGCCCCTTTCCTTCCTCAGATGCAGGAGTCTGGGCTGCCAGCCTCGTGCTCCCCCTAATCAGTGCCACGTTGAAGGAAAGTCTGGGATTTGGGGCCACCCACCTCCATGAAGCTCCATCACCTTCCCTTCTCTCCAGCATGCCACCCCAAATCAATATTCCATCTAAAATTTTCAAAAGTAGCCCCGGCTAGTGTGACTAAGTGGCTTGAGTATCACAAAGCGAAGGGTTGCCAGTTCGATTCCCAGTCCGGGCACAAGCCTGGGTTGCTAGACAAGGTCTCTGGTAGGGGGCACACGAGAGGCAACCATATATTGATGTTTCTCTCCCTCTCTTTCTCCCTCCCTTCCCCTCTCTCTAAAAAGAAATAAATAAAATCTTTCAAAATAAAATAAAATTTTCAAAAGTAACAAAACCCGGCAGTTGCACTAAGTCTGGCTGGAGACGCCTGGCCCTGCCTCCCAAAGCTCCTTTATGTGAGTCTGGAGGTGGAATTCTCTGTCATGACTTGTGACAATCCTCTTGTTGAATTTTAAGAAAGTGAAGTGGGGAAATCTCTAGGATTGGGTACACAGTAAAAAAGAGAGGTACATGTTTCTTTTGCATGGAGATGCAAGACGGTTTAACATCTTCTACAAATATTTTACCCAGCTGTGCAGGTAAAAGATAACAATGAGGAATGTTGGGGTCATCTGCTGCCAGTATTTACCAGGGTACTTATCTCTGCAGATCTGGAGAAGAAATCATTCTGACATTTAAAGTTGTCATTATTCCAGATGCACAAAAATAATGGCCAGGGCTTGCTCAAGGTGAAGGTTAACCTGTCGCACAGGCCTTGGTACGTGACTTCCCGCAGTAACCTGCTCAGTTCGTAACCTGGAGTTTTGTAATGATCAGAACATCCCGCATAATTACTTTTAGTTACTGACCTTGTCGGACCTCCCAAGTCATCCCATTTGTGTTCATATTTCTTCTCTGTCTCGCACCTGAGAATCTTTTAACCACCCATTGTTCCACTCTTCCCCATACCTTGGAACTCTGCAGTGATTGATTCCCTGCACAGAGAAGGTTAGGACACCTCCTCCCATTAAACATCGATGACAGCTAAGCCTTCCAGACTCTTCCCTCGGACCCAGGAGTCCAGGTGGCTCTGGCCCCAGGACCACGGTCGAGGTCCCAGCTCCCTTTTGTTCTGAGCCCAAAAGTCTCATTGTCCACTGAGGTGGTCCCTTTGAAACTTTGGAGTCTCTGCTTCAGTGAAGAATTGGGACTCAGCTCAGAGAGGCGATGTGATTCACCAGGAAGCAGCAAAGCCAGGGTCCAGGAGCCTGCCTGTCTGACTCCCATTTGTAGGGAGTCCATGGGAGGCTGTGGACACCCACCTGCTGGTACATCAGGTACATCCGTGCCAACCATGGCTCTGTCCCTTCTCTCTGGACAAGTCCCTTCCCTCAGCCTCACCTTCTTCACCTGCAAAATGAGGATAACTAACCAATAGATGTTTTAAAGATTTTATTTATTTATTTTTAGAGAAGGGAAGGGAGGGGTAGAAACATCGATGTGTGGTTGCCTCTCATGTGCCCCCAACTGGGGACCTGGCCTGCAACCCAGGCACGTGCCCTGACTGGGAATCGAACCGGCGACCCTTTGGTTCGCAGGCCCGCGCTCAATCTGCTGAGCTACACCAGCCAGGGCAAGACCAATATTTCTTTACTATTTTCTGTTTGGATGATCTCTCTATAGCTGCCAGTGGGGTATTTAGGTCCCCAACTATGATTGTGTCTTTGTCAGTTTCTCCATTTTGTTCTGTTAATAGTTGTATATAATTCTGTGCTCCCTAATTCCTGCATATATATCGACCCGTGTTATGTCTTCTTGATGTCGTTCCCCCTTTATCGTTATAAAATGTCCATCTTTGTCTCTTGCTATCTTTTTCTTATCATATCGACCTTGGTCTTGGAGAGGACTTTATGAATTGGACCCCAAAGGCAAAGGAGAAAAGGCAACATTTAATGACCGGGACTACGTCAGACCACAAAGCTTCTGCACAGCGAAAGAAACCGCCAACAAAACAGAAAGGTGGCCCACTGAATTGGAGAAGATATTTGTAAACAGGGGCTCTGACTAGAACACTACTCATCCCTCCGTAAGAAGAGAGGAAATGCCGCTGTTTGTGATCACATGGATGGATCTTGAGAACAGCACGCAAAGCAAGGTCGGTCAGGCAGAAAAAGACAAGAACCACGTGACTCCTCTCTCCTGTGGGACGTGAAATTGCACGCAACAAAGGAACAAACAAGAAAAACAAAACAATACTCATAGACACAGATGGCAGCACAGTGGTTCCTAGACGGAAGGGGAATGGTTGGGAGACTAACAGGTGAAGGGGAACAAACATCTGGTGATGAAAGAAGACTTGAGTTGAGGGGAGTGGTGAACACCCAGTGCAATCTACAGATGACATATCATAGGATTGTACACTTCCCTTTAATTAAACGATAAGGTTTTAAAATAATGTAATGAGAAAATACCAAGGCAAGAGAAAATGTTCTCTTTGACACCCAGCCTTTGTAACCGCTGAAACAGGGACGGAGATACAGAACTCACGAGCACCAAACACGACCCTCTCCCAGGGCACGGCATCAGCAATTCCAGTCATGCAGGAGGTTCACGGCGTATAAAGTAACAGACTAAACGAACAAGACATCAGTGTGTTTCATCACCCTTCGTTGTTTCTATTTTGAAGCTGAAAAGCTAAAATAGAAAGTTGAAAGACCCCATTAAAAAAAAATAAACAGACCTATGGTTTTCATTAGCCATTTTGTCAGAGTAACAAAAATTCAAGAATATCTCTGAAAAACTTAAAAGGAACTGCCACTCGACGTGTAACCAGGGCATAAAATAGAAGCTAAAAAATGTATAATCTATGTAACAAACTACAAAGAAAAATATACTCTACCACAGGGTCAGGCCAGCAAATGAGACAGGAGAATGCAGTAATGGAATGGGCACGTGGACAGACAAAACTGACTAGAATGAATAAAAAATTATTTCGGAAAAAAAAAACCACAACGGATGGGAGGTGCGAGGCAAGGGCATGCGGGCGGCATCGCAAACCTCAGCCTGCTGCCTGTGCACACCTGACGGGCGCACAAGGGGGAGGAACGGCTGGCTGTGACCAGCCACGGCAGAAACATCATCTCTTCCTGCACAGTTCTTACGCCTTCCAAGGAAACTTGTCTTTTAGGCTAGGGAAGATTCAAAAAAAAATTAAAAATTTGTTTTCAGCACAAAACAGGCCTTGTTAAGGGAAACATCATTGTTTGCCCCCACCCCCCACCCCAAAATGCTGCAAGGAGTCTCTAGTGTATGTGTAGGGTGCTCTGGGAGAGGTTTGAATTCGAGTCCGCGGTATCGGTGCTGAGTCCCAGGTCCCTGGCGCTTGCCCCGGGGAGGTTCGCCACGCCTGGACTGCTAGCGAGCTGAGAAAGCATCGGACTATGGTCCGAGCTGGCAACATGCCCTCATGCCATGGGGTTGGCCTGGGCAGCGACCAGTCCCGGATGCAGAGAACCGGTCTGTGGGCAGACGGGCAGCGGAGCAGGCCGAGACTGCGGCCGTGGAGAAGGGACGGGCTGGGGAGGACGCACTTGACTGGAGAGAGAAGTAGAAGTCTGCTGGTCTTGCAGCTGTGGGGACTGAGCCCGATTTGGGATCATGGGGTGGGGCTGAGCAGGGGACCCCCTCTGTGGCTGAAGGAGTCGCTGCTGATAGGCCTGCAGGCTGGCTCCTGCCTCGGCTCCCAAGGCCTGGGGGAGCTGGCCCAGCGGTGCCAGGTTCCCTTGCTGCGCCTGTTGCACGGGATGCTGCATCCGTTGCATGTGATGCTGCGGCTGCGGTGGAGGGTAGCCCACGGCCTGGGATGGCTGGAACTGGCTGTGGTTGCCCATCTGCTGCTTCCTCTGCTGTCTCCCCTGGGTGTCTAGGAACTGAGAAGGCATGGCGTCGTGATTCATGTTCATCCGCTGAGCCTGGGGGCTCATCCCTCCCGCGGGCGGCTGGAGCTGCTGCTGCAGCTGCTGCTGGGGCAGGCCGGCCCTTGGGACACCCGCCTGCACGGGCTTCCTGTTCTGCGTGACTGGATTGGTGTGGACCTCCTGCTGACCTGGCGTGGCAGGGGGCTGCAGCCGGGGCTGGCTCTGCAGCTGGCCAGGCTGCCCAGGGAGGGCGTGCCAATTAGAGTGGGCGTACTTAGCAATCCGCTGCTTGACGAATAAAGCCAACAGCTGGGGGTTGGCAAGAAGAATACTGAGCACCTGTTGCTGCTGGAGGGGAGAGCTGGGAGACCTGAGGATCCGCAGGAGGTGGCGTAAGGTTTGCGGAGACACGGAGCCTGGTTTGAGATGGGGCGCGGTGACCGGGCCCAGTCCTGGCTCGGGAGCCATGCTCAAGGGCTGACCATGTTGGGCCACTGCTGCCCCGGCCTGTCGCTGCTGGGGCTGAGGCAATCCTCCCTGGGCCCATGGCGGGTGCTGCTGCATCCCAGGGGGCCCCATCTCTGGCTCTAAATGCCTGCCGGGACCTCTGGCCATGGTAGCGGGATTCATGCCCATGGGGGCTGTTGGGGTCATCTGGGGCACCTGGAGCTGGATCGGCCTTTCAAAAGTCTGTACATGTGCCAGCTGGGGTTGCGTCTCAGCCGCCCCCGGAGCATGCACTGCCACTTCCACCGCTGCAGGTGCGGGCCCCGGAAAGGGCGGCTGAGCGGCCTGCTCCGGGGCTGGAGTGGCAGGAGTAGGGGAGGGCGGGCCCTGTTGCTGCCCCAGCACGCCAGCCCGCTGTGGGCTGCTGGCCGACCTCCTGCAGAGCGTCTGGGCCTGCCGGAGCTTTTGCTTGATGTGTGGGCACAGCAGCACGGGGCACGCGTGCTCCTGGCAGAGCTTGGCATGGTAGCAGCAGAGGGCGATGAGCTGCTTGCAGACGGGGCACCCTCCGCTGGTCTTCCATTTGCAGCCCTTGGTGTGCTGCAGGACCCGCTTCAGCTTCTGGCAGGGGGCCAGGGCGCAGCCAGCGTGCCGGCACTGGCAGGCGTGGGCCAGCCACTGGATGCAGCGCAGGATGTTCAGGCGGTGAGCATCCCCTGGGCTCAGGGCGGCCGCAGCCTGCTGGTTGCCGCCTTCATCATGGAAGTCGAGATCTAGTTTCTCCATGGTGCCATCATGGTGTGGGGTGCCGCAGCGGGGGAGCGCAGACAAAGCTGCCCTGTCTGGGGGTGATGGGCTGGCTTTCAGAGATGCCTGGAACCCTTAAAAACAGCCAGAGAAAAGAACAATCAGAGATGGAAACAAAATCTATCAGGATCAAGCAAATGTAGACAGATAACGGAATGGGGAAAGGCCATCGTCACAGGAGCAGGTAAGCAACTTGAAGGTACGATGCGTCAAGTGGTCAAGGGTCAAATCGAGGTGTGTGACATGAATCTGAAGTTAGGAAAGAGCAGGGAACCAAGTCCCATCGAGCCAGTGCTGTTACAAAAACATTCTTTTCAAATATTCATGTGTAACTTTTTTAAAAGACCATATATTAAGTGGCAATGAAAAGCTCAGTAAATTCCTCTAAATAGAATTAGGGATAACAGCAAACATGGCAACAAAAAATTCCAAATGAATCAGAAAATTAAAGTAAAAAAGACATCCCGAATTGCTTCTTCGTGGAGCAAGAACAGAATAAGCAATTACTGCACATTTATAAAGTGATGACAAATGTTGAAATATGAAAACTTATGGTCGAGAAGCATGAACACAGTTGGAGCAATTCTGCTGATTTGGATGAAAATAGGATGAAGATGCTATCAAAAGTATCATCTGCATATATGAAAATTGAAAACAAGTAATGAAAAAATAATAATAATAATTGGATGTTTTATAGACGTCTTACCTTCCCAAAGTAATGTATAGTTTTAATGTACTATTGGACAAGATTTCTAATGAGCATATCGGTTAATAGATCTTAGAAACAAGTCATAGTTCACACGAGTCCACATTCACAAAGGTGCAAAGGGTCTCAGTCTTCACCGGTGGTCGTTCAGCCACCCATGTCCTCTCCCAGGAAGCCGTTTTCCTAGAATTTGCTGAGTCCTCCCAGTGGCATTCTATGCAGAGACAAGCAGATACGTTTAGACAAATCACATGGCATTTCTCTGGTCTTTGATCATTTAAAAACACCTAACTTGCCCTGGCTGATGCGGTTCGGTGGATTGAGGACCAGCCTGCAAACCAAAGGGTCGCAGGTTCAATTCCCACTCAGGGCACATGCCTGGGTTGTGGGCCAGGTTCCCCAGTAGGGGGCGCTCGAGAGGCAATTACTCACTGATCTTTCTCTCCCTCTCTTTCTCCTTCCCCTCTCTAAAAATAAATAGATAAAACATTCATTAAAAAAAAAAAAAACTTTTGTAGAGATAGTCCAGGGAAGGGGACTTGGACAGAGGAATGGGTTTGAGGAGTGGCTTGATGGGAACAGCAGGTTGTTGGGAGACACGGAAGTATTGGCCTATCAAGTCCCTCCCTGTCAACAGGCTGGAGACCCAAGTCAAAGATCCCCAGGGAGTCCTTCCCCATCACTATCCCCACAGGCCTCTCAAAGGGACAGCTCCCATCAGCACACCAGCCAGACGCCGATGCTTAGGTCTCCGGGTCACAACCAGGTCAGGAGGCCAAGGCGGTGGTTCACGAAACTCCGTTCAATGACCTGCCCCCAAAACAGTCATAAGTATTGACCCCCACACCCAGCAGTGACCTCTCCAATCCCCTATAACCCCCAACGACTCCACCCCCACACCCTAATATCTCACCTATGATTCCCACAATCTCCACCTCACGCACACCCCACAGACTCTCCCGTCCCTGACCTTAAGGCTCCCGGTCACTCACCCAACGGCCCTACCAGTGACCCCACAGCCTGCCCGCTCAGTGACCCCACGAGCCTGACCCCCAGGCCTCTAGTTTTGAACCCACAGAGTCACCATGCCAGGGCTGACCCCACCTGCCCTCCATCGTTGACCTAGAGATTCGCCCACAAACACCTTCACACGTTCCACGCTAACCGATCCCAACGGACTCTGCGCGTGGGCTGCGCAAACCGCGGGCCAACCCAGTGCTCCCCATTACGCCCTTCGGTGGCCCCCAAGACCCACACCGCTGACGCCCACCGATCTTGTCACTGGTATTCAACACTGAGCCCCGCACATGTCTCCCCTCTTTACCAGGCCTCCTGACCTTGTCTCTGCAAGACCCCGCCCATTCCCACCGGCTGTTTTCCGGCGACCACCCAACTCCTCCACGGCGCAGACTCCGCAGCACCTCTGAGCCAGTAATCGCGATAGGTCAGGAGAGGACGCTGCAGGGATGCAGATTCTGGGGATTCGAGCCTTCGGGGCAGGGAGATTAAGGGACATCTGTGGGGCGGATATTTTCCAAGGTGTGCAGTGAAAAGGAGGCAGCCTCTCCCTCTGGACATCTCAGCTCTGACAGCCCCATCCCCTCAAGGGTCAGCCATAGGGCGGCCCAGGCGCCAACTCTGAGAACGCGCGGCATCCTCTTCCCCTCGGTACATGGAACCAAGACTGAAGTCCGCCGTGCCCACTGAGTCTCCTTTGTTGCATGGGGACATCAAGAGTAATTTTGGACCCTGGCCGGGTAGCTCCATAGGTTAGAGCATTGTCCTCATACGTCAAGGATGTGGTTCCGTCCCCCTTCAGGACACATACAAGAACCAACCCATGGCCCTGGCTGGTGTGGCTCAGTGGTTGAGTGCCCGCCTGAGAATCAAAGAGTCGCCGGTTCGATTCCCAGTCAGGGCACAGGCCTAGGTTGCAGGCCAGGTCCCCAGTAGGGGGTGAGAAAGAGACAACCACATGTTTCTCTCCCTCTTTCTCCCTCCCTTCCTCTCTCTCAAATAAATAAAATCTTTTTTAAAAAAAGAAAAAAATCCACCCTCACCACTCCCCCCCCCCCCACGCAGACACACAGCACAAAGAACTCTTCCAGACCATCATCATCAGCCCCAGGAACTCCTGCTGAAAAGACCTTAAAATGAAAGCTCCCAAGGATATAGGATTCCCCATGGCTTTGCAAAGAAGGCAGTTTCCAGAAGTAGGGCGTGGTCTTCCCCTCACCACTCATTGGCCAGAATTGCATCACATGTCCATGTCTAAACCAATCCCTGGACAGCAGAATATGCCTCCCATGCTTGGTGCAGTAAAGCTTATTTGTAGTGGCATTGGGGATATAAGCATCCAACTAAATCAAGTTCTGACGAGATTGGCAGAAGGAGGGAATGCCTGGGTAAGCCCGCAGTTTTATCTATAACGGGTCAGATCATGGGACGGAAGTGGAACTGGGTTAGGCATCATGACGGAGATGAGATTCGGGCTCTGATGAGGAATCAATCATGTTCTGGACACTAACTTAGGAGTGAAATCAGTTCCACTCTTAGGAATTGGCTGTCTAGTAACAGTCTGACTAGGGTTCAAAGCCCAAGTCCTACCTAGGTTTCCAAGGCCAGTGTCACCTGAGCCCTGGGATGCGTCTGGTTTCATTGGCTGCCCTTCCCCCTTTGGTTCATTCAACTCCAGTCAAAAAAGCTCCCCTGCTAGAACGTTCTAGATTGCCTCTTGCCAATGCATCTGTGTGTGTTTGCTCTGTCTGGGACTCGCTAATCCCAAGTAGCTCCATGATCTATCCACCACATCTGGCAAGATTTTGCTCAAAGGTCTTTTTCACCTGAGCCTTTCTGGTGGTCTTATCGAATGCTCTAACTCCAGGGCTCCCTGAGAGGAGAGGAAACCAGTAATTCCTTATCTCTCCTCATCTTACTTTTCTCCACAGCAATTACTGCCGCCTAACAAACTATTCACTTGAAGTTTTTATTTTTCTACTCAGTGTCTCCAGACACTGGAAATGAGAGCTCCTGTGGGGGGTGGCAGCAGGGCGGGGGGGGAAGTTCTGCTCCTTTGTGGATGCTGTGTCCTCAGGGGACAGAATAGTTTCTGGCACAGAGTAAAACACTCAGCAGATATTTTTTGAATTAATATGAGCAAAGATGATTACACAAAGAAATTTTCATTATAATGAAAACTATTTAAATGTCCTTCAGTGTGAAGCAAATCACAGGCATCAGAATAATACTAGTGTGAACTATTATGTAACAGTATAAATACAGGAGAAATAATATGAATAATGTAAATGTAGCAAGAGGAAAAATGCTCAGGATATTCTGTTGCAGTAAATAAAATTTTGCATTAGATAATACTTACTATAGACATTTTTGTTGCAGATGCATAGTATACAAAGACATCTGTGTGTAATATGAGGCACACACTGAGTGGTAACAGTAAGCATTTAGTGAGTGATGTTTGGAAAACCTTCCCTTTGTTATTCATACCCCCGGGGTTTTGGTTCAAACTCAAAGACCTGTGGTGAACTCCCCACAGGCTGCTCAGAGTTAAGGTGTAGGGTTAGACCACCCTCGAGAAGCGGGGAGTGAAGACAAGAAAACTGACCACAGAGGAGCCCCAGGACATAGTCCATTCCTGAGCTGTGCAGGTCCCTCACCCCTGCTCCTGCCCCTCGGCACCAGCACCTTGGTCCTTCCCTGGGTAGCTGCCACCAGGGATGGTGACGCTAGAATGTGCTGGGGTAAAACCCAGACACGTTTTTACCTGTCCTGAGTAGTGAGGGTGGAGGTTGAGTGTGAATCAGTTGCTTCCCCTGCCTCAGGGGTTTCAGATAAGAACAGATGCAGGTAGGGGCGTCCCAGAGGTGGCTGGACCCTGCTGGTTGGAAAGGGGTGAGTATGCTAGGAGAGCCGCTGCCCAGAACTGGATGTGGTCGACTCCACTCCCAGCGTAGCCTGGAACCCAGATCAGATCAGGTTTACTGCAGGTGAGAAGGGGTCTCATCTGTGGGTAGGCTAGGCGACTCTGGATGGGCAGCTGACTCTTGCTTCTAAAGGGGCCCGAACTGCTGGTATTGACAGATGCGGGGCTAGAGATCTGGGGGGTTTTATCTTTTGCCTAAAAGAATTTTGAGATATTGAATTAACGGACATGGAGGGATTGAAAGTTGGGTTCCTGGGTTCCGAGGGGAGGGTGTCTGGGGCCAGAACATCTCAGTCAGGAAGGTGCAGTTTTGACACTGGGCTCCTGGTCTGAGGGATGACACAGGTGCAGACTGGAAATCCTGGGTCCGAGGACCAGGACTCCTGTCTCCTGAACTTTGTCCTTCCAGCCCCAGCAGAAGATGCCTTTCCTCCTTCTTTCAGGTGGCAGCCCCCAGAGGCTCCCAGAGGCCATATGGCAGGTCCCCGTCTCTCGCCCCTGCTGATCCTGCTGCTGTCCTTAGCCTTGCGAGCTGCTGGACTGGAAGCTGAGGGCCAGACGGGAAGGCCTGATCTTGCTCCTTGGCCTCAAAGTCACCCACATTCTCCCTCCAGGCCTCCACTCCCCAAGGAGTCCCCGAGTCAGGACCCCATCCCCTGCACCAGCTTCCTCACAGGCAGACAGGGCTCCCCTGCTGGGGCCCCTTTCCTCCTGATTCCTTCTGATTCCTGGGGTCCCTGTGCCCTTCAGGCTGCCTCCTGCCCTCAGTGTCTCTCCCATCAGCCTCTGGGGTTGCCTCCAGACCAGACACCCCCCTGGGTTCTGAGCAGGCTCCCTCCATCGGTTCCCATCAGTCTGCAGGTTTCTCTTCAGGGTGCTCAGTTTCTGCCTCTGCCCTTCTCCACGCCTCTCTGTCTGTCTGTCTCTCCCTCACTGTCTCTGGGCATCTGTCCACTGTGACCTCAGTCATCCGCTGGTGCCTGCTACCCACTCTTTCTCCATGTCTCCATGTAGCCAACAATACCGGGGAAAGGATTGCTAATGGAGTTCCATGTCCAAGAGGCTCCCAGCCCTGGCAGGTGACCCTGTTTGAGGGTCACAAGTTCCATTGTTCAGGCGTGCTGGTCAGCGAGCAGTGGGTGCTCACGGTCACTCACTGCCACCTGAGGTACGTGGCAGGGGAGGCACAGCGACTCCATCTGTCCCTCTGGGTCTCTGTTCTCACCTCTCTCTGCCCCCGTCTTTCCCTCTCTGAGGGCTCCTGTCTCTCCCTGAGTGGTTCTCTTCCACACTCTGGGTTTCTGTCTACCCTCCTTGGATCTCTGTCCCCCTACCTCAGGAAATCTGTCCCCTTTCCCATTCCCCTCTCTCAGTCACAGCGTCTCGCTCTGCACGTTGATGCTGCTGTTTTTCAGTGAGTTTATCATGCACATGGGCGGTGACTGTCTGGATGATCGGAACATGGTGAAGATCAGGGCTACAGAGTCCTTCATCCACCCCCGGTTCCACAGTCAGAAATACATTCGTGACCTCATGCTCGTGAAGCTGAACAGCCCAGCCCCCACTGTCAAAGACCATGAGGAAGGTCATGCTGCCCTCCTGCTGCAAACGCTCTGGGACCCGCTATACTTTTTCTGGCTGGGACAGCATGGACACGAACCTAGGTGAGGCTATGCCTGTGACCGAGTAACCTGGACCCCGAATGCGATTCTCTCCCAGACCCAGGAGTCCAACCTCCCAGGTTCTCTACCCTCAGATCCAGAAGCCCTGGTCTTCAGACCCTCCTCCCTCCCCAAGACCCATCATTTCAAATCTAAGGTCTCCATTACACAGGCCCAGGAATCCAGGAGCACAGCCAGCTTCTCACTCAGACAATGGCCTCCTGTCCCCACACGCATCACCTGAGACTTAGGAACCCAGGACCCAGCCCTGTCCTCCCGCAGACCCAGAAAGCCTGTCCCCCAGCACCACCCTCCCTCACATCCAGGAGTTTAGACACAGGCCCCTTTCTCCTTCACACCCAGGAGTCCAAGGGTAGGTACCTGCTCACAACCACAGCATTGAGTTACTCAGCCTCTCCTTATTCAATATCCAAGGCCGCTATTCTTTTACATCAGCACCCAAGGGGGCCAGGGGACTAAGCTTCTAACTGCCCCCTCCCTTGCCTAACAAGGACACATCCATCAGCGTTCCAGTACTCCAAAGTCACCCTCCTCTCCCACAAGGACTGCAGGAAGCTGCACGGTGTCCAGTAGAAGATACACACGATGTGCACTACCACCCCTGACGGAGTCTCTTTCGCCTACAGAGTGAGTCCCCTCCTCTCCTGCCCTGAGTCCTGCTTCCTCTCAGCCCACAGCCCTCAATTCCCCTCCACCCAGAGTCTGGGAGCCTGGCCCTGGTGCTGAGCCTTCCCTCAACACCTGACCAGTCTCACTTTGCTGGTCTCTCTACGCAATCCTCTGCCTCACTCAGAGTGAGAGCCCAGGGTGGCCCGTGTGGCCCTGGGGGGGTTGGGCACAGGGTTGAAGGTTAGAAACTGGAGGGGAGAAAATGGGGCAGGGACTAGGGGAAAGGGGAGGGAGGCACTGGCTACAAGCACAAACTTTAAGGGGGCACCAAACAGTGACCAAGATGAATCCTATTCCAATGAAATATTTAAAAAATAATTCATGCAAAAAAAAAAAAAGTCATTGATGACCAAAATATCAATTTTTTAAAAATGAAGAACCATCAGAATTGACTGGATTTTCTATTTGCCTTGGGCTCCTATATAATTCAGCACAGCAGGGTACCGACCTTGGGTTTTCCTAAAGTTGGAATACCAAGTTTGTCGTGGATGTTCTCTTCCTATTGAATTTGCCTTTTAAAGTAAGCATTAAAATTCTCACTGCGATCACTGCGATGTGCCAGAAGCTAATGTTTGGCTCCTTCTGTCTCCTCTTTGTCCCCCTTACTCATCTCTCTAATCCCCCTGTCGGTGTCTGAGAATCACCTTTCCTCATTGCTCTTCCCATCTGCTTCCATCCCCTTGTTTTCCTCTGTATTCTCTCTGTGTTGGCATTGGTCTTTCTCTGCCTTCCTTTCTCTCTCTCTATTTGGATCTGCCTCTCTTACTCTTTTATTTCTCCCCATCTCTGCCTCTTTTTCCACTGCCCACATTTCTGCCTCATTGTCCCCCTTCTAATTCCCTTCCTTCTCTCCATCCTTCTCTCTCTCTCTCCCTCTCTATTTCTCTTTCATCCTTTGCTTCTTTGTAACCCCACTCTCTTGGCTCACACCTGCACACTCAGCTTTCAGAAGCGGCTGGATTGTGCGTGTTAGGGGTAGAGGCAATGGAAGAGACCTATATGTCCTAAAGAAAGGGGGCCCCCCTTGTTCCCTAATGAGGGCCTGATTCGTGAAAGTACAAGTTGTGCAGGAACACAGAGATCCACTCTCAGAACAGTCACGCACTTGGCTTAACACACCCGTTTTGTTGTGTCAAAATGTGTATGTTCGAACCTGGTGGTCCACATTTTCATCTTGCACTGAACCCTGTGAATCAGGTCATTGGTCCAGCCCCTAGTTTTTGAGACTAGCTGGTCCTCCATCCCTGACTTTCTGGAGATAATGCTCTTTCTCAAAGTTGCTTGGCAAAGAGTGGTTCATGATGGAACATTAATGAAGCTCTGACTTTCAAGAAGTGCCGCCCTCTCCCTGTAATTGGCCTCCATACTCCCATTAAGATTTCAATGACCTAGAGTGATATTTGGCTTTATTATTTTTCAAGGTCATATTAAAACATCAACAATATTCCTAAAATAAAATAAAATTAGCAGAAACCTACAACCAAACCCAAAGCACAAAAACCTCAGAGCTGGTATTAACACACACACACACACACACACACACACACACACACACAACATGTAGAACCCACAGCTCCCACTAGTGAAACTAAATTGGAACACTTTCCATGGAAGGGGGTTGAGCACAGTGAATCCAGGGTCTTATTCAGTACTTTGAGCCAGGAATTCTAGTAAATCCAAAATGGCAAGGTTTGAATTCATCCCAACATTATCTGTCTTAGCAGACTATTGGGGGAAACTTTGTATATTATATAATTGTCTTCCTTATGGAAGACACCTGAAACTAATATAAAATGATATTGAGGTCAAAAGGAATTGAAAAGTAAAATTTTAAATGTATTATTTTTAAAAAAAGAAAAAATAGGAGATCTACTTCCAGCTGTTAATTCAACGCTTATGAGGATCTGACAGGCCCCAGGTGCTGTGCTGGATGAGTCCCAGTCTCCATGGGGTTGCCTGCCAGGTGGGGGAAATTGACAATAAATAAATACACATAAAATAAATGCACATAAAATATGATGTAGAGTTATGAGCTAGAATGAAATAGCATGCACAGTGAGAAGACAGGGAGTGAAGGAGGGGTGGTGTTTCAGTTAAAATGGTCAGCCCTGGCCCATGTGGCTCAGTTGGTTGGAGCAGTCTCCCATGCACCAAAAGATCTAGGGTTCAATTCCCGGTCAAGGCACAAACCTAGGTTGCAGGTTTGGTCCCCACTTGGGGCACATACAGGAAACAGCTGATCAATGTTTCTCTCATATCTGTCTCTCTCTCTCTCTCTCTCTCTCTCTCTCTCTTCCTCTCTTCTCTCAAATCAATAAATGTATCCTTGGGTGAGGATTTAAAAAATAATAATAAAATGATGAGAGAAGGCTTCTAGAAGGAGCCTTTTGAAATGCCTAGTTGGCATTTGAAAAAAAATAGGATTTAGCTGAGATCGAAAACTTGGTGTTTTCTGTTTGTGAGGAGATTGGAGAGAACGGGAGAAAAGTGTCACAAGGGGACACTTCCGAGGAAATTCAGGAATAGAGTTGTTGACTGTGGAGTGTGGCAGAGGGTCAGAGCACCAGGCATGGACAGTAACTGAAGCGATCCACGTAGACAGGGATCTTATTTCCACAGTAGTCAGTGAGCATATGGATGAAAGTGTCCATGACCCAGTTCGAACTGGTTTGACCATAAGAGGGATTGGCTCCCTTAGGTGGCTCAGAAGGCTATGGACGTAGAGGGTCTCAGGTTGTTGCAATGGTGACTTTAGCCAATCAGCTCGCTCTCACTCTCTCTGTCATTCTGCCTGGTTCCTTGTCTCCTTTTGTCACTGTTTCTCTGTCCACAAGTGTCCACTGGTTCCCATCACTGCTTATCTCTTTCCTTCTCCTGTGGATCTCGTTCCAGCCTCTGTAGGAAGACTTCTCCGCCTGATGAGAACATAGCAGCTACCATCAGCAACAGATAACACACACCCAGTAGAAATAAAGACCTCTTTTTTCCTGACACCTTGATGTTCATTCCTGAAAGAGCTCTGATTGGCCCAGCTTGAACAGGGCAGCTACCCTTGGATTATTGTTTATCACTAAGGGAGTGAGTGGTGCCCTTGTTGGCTTTGCCTGAGTCAGGCGTCCATCCCAGTGTGTGGGAGGGGTTGGGGAATTAAGACTGACAATTTCACCAGAGGTATGGGAGGACAGCTTCCCAGAAGAAGAGGATTCTCTACCCTCTCCTGAAGGAAGGAAGTAGAGACTCCAGGAAGTAAAAAAAAAAAACAATGGGTCTTCACATCTTTTCATATGTCCCTTCTCCATCTGTATGTCCTCTTTGGAGAAATTCTGTTCAGCTCCTCTGCTCCTTTTTTATTTGGAGTTTTTGTTTTTCTGGTATGAAGTTGTATACGTTATGAGTTCCTGAGATATTTTGGATATTAACCCCTTATTAAATGTTTTATTAGTAAATATCTCCTCCTACCAGTAGATTGTCTTTGCATTTTGTTGATGGTTTCCTTTGCTGGCAAAAACTTTTTAGTTTGATGTAGTCCTATTTGTTTACTTTTTTTTGTTTCTGTCTTCTTTGCCTGATGAGGCATTAGATAGATAGATAGATAGATAGAAGTGACAAGAAACAATTAACTACCTGTGCTTTATTCTACATTTACAGTTTCAGTAGGGTCTTATGTTTGAATGTTTAAATCTTTAATCCATTTTGAGTTTATTCTTTCTTTTATG
>VMDR010002038.1:0-102580 GCA_007922815.1 Macrotus californicus | reverse complement strand
CCCCCCCCCGTCTGGCAGCTCCATCCTCTCCCTGGACTCTGATCACCTACGCACAGGGCTGAACACGTGTCTGCTGATGTCTTGGGATTTTGTTTTGTCTCTAGCTTTTCTGGGTGTGGAGAAAACATTCTGAAACAACTTATAAATAATTTACATTTCCTGTCTCAGAGAGCCCAAATAGGGATTTGTGGGTTGCTGCTGCCCCCTGGTGAAGGCTAGAGAGAACACGTCCAGTGGTGGTCACCCCGGGGCACAGCGCCACACTCACCACCAGAGCAGCGCGCACAGCACCCCCGGCACGGTCAGCGCCAGCAGCAGCATCCGCCAGTCTCTGATGAAGTAGGCAAACAGTGGCAGCAGCATGTAGCCAAAGGCATAAAATATGCACACTCCTAACGTAGAGAATATGATACGCACTGACTTGCTAAGAATTTCTGTTCCTGTTCAAAACAAGGAAGGTGTCATGTTAGTATTTAATTGAGGTTGTTTCCTTATTCATCTTCTCTTATATAAAGACCAGAATTATCTCTAAGTTTCGAAGCCCTCGTGAGGGACGGGATTCTGAACCCAGCCCAGGGTGACCACCTGCTGGGGGTGCCTCATTGTGGCCTCTCAGTGACAGTTCGCTCCTGAAAATGTCATCACTTCCTGAAGCCACATGCTAAAAATGCCACAGTAGGCCTCAAAATGTAATCCTCACACAAGGAAGAATTCATCAAAGGGGAAGTCATTACTAAGGCTGCACATTGTTATCCACTAAGGAAAAAACATTCTGTCAAATGGGAAGAGAAAGAAATAATCTTTTCAAAAATACAGCCCCAGGAACCTGAGGGCCAATGAGCTAGAGTTAGATTCCAGCAAACGGTGAGACTGGCCACCTTGCTGCGAGGACAGCTCAGAGCCCTGCAGCCTGAGCCCTGCGCTAAAGCCCAGAGGTACCGCGCGTGAAGCCCACTCCTACCGATCGTGCTTGCCAGCGAACCCCACTGGCCGCAGTGTTTTGTACAAGAGGCAGTTTTCTTCCTTGGCCCTTGTGCCTCATGCATGCCTCCCTCTTCCTTGGCTACCTGAGCCCGGGGCAGTGCCAGGCCCTTTTCTGATGGAGGGTCTTGGGTGAGTTCCAGTAAAATGGCCATTGAGCACCAATGAGACCAAGGTGCCATGCCTCAGAGGCCAGGAAAGAGCTAGGATGCAGTAGTTAGGCTGCTGTGCTGCAGGGCCCAAGGCTGGGTACCTGGTGGGCCCAGTTTCCCTGCCTACAAACTGGGTTCTCCCAGAAGCCCTGGTAGGTGTTGCTAGAGGCTACTTCCCCTTGAGGGACAGCACAGCTGTCTCCCGGAAGTAGGTGGTGAGATGCTGGTCAAACACCGGGTCAAGTACTCAGCTCCAACCTGATGGCCGTACCCAGGACAAATGCAGCCACATAGTTGGAGATCTGGCCCATGCCTACAATGAAAAACAGCACGGAAAACATCTCGAAGTTCTTGGAGAAGACCTGCAGGAAGCTGAAGCCCGTCTGTACGCCCATGGTCACAAACAGCACATTCTTCCGACCGAACCTGGGAAGGAAAGGGGAGTGACAGAACTGGCTGGGAGAAGGTGGCAGGAACACGCTCCACCAAGAGGGGCTTTTCCCAGGACCATTCAGGGAGGGGTGGGACAGAGCTGCCCGGGCCTCTGGTGCAGGGCCGGCCCCAGTCTCCCAGGCCCTGTGCTGTTGTCCACCCCGCCCCTCCTCCTCAGGAGCAACATGGAGCCGGGGCGCCAGGGTGCCCCCAAAGGCAGTGCCACAATTATGTTTGCGATCGCAAAGGATTGCAACACACTTATGCTGCTTAAAGCCACACATTTATAATGCATTTTAAAAAAAGAACCGGTTTACTCTGGAGGGTGATGGAGAGACAATTCATGATAAATGAAAACTGGTAAATAAAGGGGATGAAACATTTGTCCTGACTTTCCTGTGTCAACTATGCCAACAACCGATCATAGATGAGGGGAAACATCATTTTATAAAAGTATTCTAACCGTTAAATGAAAAAGAAGTGATCCAATCAGAACATCACATTTTACAGCCCCCAGTGAAGGAACGGATGCGGGCGCGGTGTTCTAATGACCGTCACACCACTGAGACAACTAAACACTGCAGGACCCCTCCAGTCTCACCCAAGGGACTGAACCTGCAACTGATCATGTCTCTGGATCTAGCTGCCAATTTGCAAGCAATGCAGAGAGAAGAGGAATGTACTGAACTGCACCATGAGCATGCAATCAGTTGAGTCCAGTTAGGGGAATTCTAGGGGCGGACCAGCCTGGTTTTCTTCCAAAACCAACAAGGAGGCAAAGGCAGGGATGGCGGGCAAGTCCCTAGATTAAAGTAGACTAAAACCCACGGGGAAGCAATTGTGATAAAAGTCAGGCTGGTGGTTACGTGTGGGAGAAGGACCCATGGACAGGGCTTCCAGGTGGCCAGCAAAGGTCTATTGCTTAATCTGGTGGAAGTTACGAGGTTATTTCCCTGGAATAACTCATCAAGCTACACATTTGTTCTATGTGGTTTTCTGTATCTGTGTTCAATTTAACATTTTTTTAAATGTTGGATTTTTTTTAGGGTTTTTTTTTGGCTTTAAAGACAGTGCCGCAAATGGGGAAGAACAAGTCAGCCTAGTTCATTCAACCCACCAGGTTCAGCATGAATCTGGCCAGGGCAGCAACACCCATTTTCATCTGATGACTGTTTACTTGACCATCTATGATATATATGCCAGGCACTGGGGATAGATCTGAATTTTAAAAAGATGCTGTTTCTGCCCTCAAGGAGCTGCCAGTCTACAGGTGGTGAGACAGACAGCGATCACATTTCCACCGAACAGCCCTGTTACCGAACGCTCAGGCACACTGAAGGGCCCGTGCCCAGGTCCACAGGCACACAACAAAGGAACCTGCCCTGGACGGGCGGTAGGGGCTAGGGGCGTGGGTGTTCAGGGAAGGTCTCCCTGATGATGGGACACTGAAATGAGGTCCAAAGAACAGGACCTGCTGACAAGAGGGAGCAGGGCACCAGGCTTTCAACGATGCTCACAGCACAGCAGGGACACTAATGTTAATCACTTCACCATTTCTAACGGGTGCTTGGAAGGAAAGGTGCAAGCAACCAGGGCAATGTAAACCAGGGACCTTGGGTCAGCCTGCGGGGTCAAGGAAGGCCACCGGGCGGGGTGGGGGATGCTTCAGACTGAGAAGAGCACAAAGTGTGGCTGGAAGGGGCATGACAAACACCAGGGGCCAGCGTGGCTAGTGTCGGCCAGTCACCAGGAGACTGCAGAGGTGGGCAGGGGCCACACTGCACGGGCCCTGCAGCCAAGGTGAAGAGTTTGGTGCTTCTACTCAATGTGGTGGGGTTGTTTTAGTTTGGGGGCTTTTTTTTTTTTGGCATCTATTAGGCAGAGGCCAGAGATGTTCTAGACACCCTAAAACGCCCAGGATAGCCCCCCACAACCAAGAATTCTCTGGCTCAAAATGTCAGTTGTGTCAAGGTCGGGAAGCCCTGGTCTAGAAGGAGGCCGTGCTCCCCCCTGCCACTGGCATTCTCTTGTTACAGGAGCACCCCAGACGCCGCCCAAGGGCAGTCCCTCAGCACAGGCAGGGAGCTGTAACCTCTACCCCTGCCTTCCCTGCCCTTGGGCACCCTGGGATGGTGGCAAAGAAGACGACCAGGGAACGCTGACATAGCACCAGCCCCTTGGCAGTCCAGGGCTGGGGCCAGAAACACTCACTCTTTAAAGTATGTCAACAAACGCCCAACATACACATGCCTACAAAACCAGAAAACATCAGCCTGCTTCTTCCCAGGGCTGGGCCTCTCCTAATTCATGCACATAAAGGTAACTCAGTATCCTATAAAAGGCTTTCACAACCCAGGGTTACTTTATTGCTCTTGAATTTCAGCCTTACTCATATGTCAGAAGGAAGGTGAACCCTTTTTCCTGTATACAAAGTTACTGCTGGTATCCTAGACAACAGGTTAAGGTAATGAATCTCCTGCTCTTAGGTCATTTGTGTGGTCTAGGCTGTGGACTGGCTTAGCTACAGGTGATAAGAAGGGACACTGTCCACCCCACAGGGCCCGGGGCCTCCTATGCGGTGCACACAGCCTAGAAGGGCGGCCCCGGGGGCTGAGGCTGGGGCTGCAGCCAGAGCTGCTGCACTTACAGCTCTTTCATTTACTGGGCTCAGAAGATCCCACCAAAAAACAATCCGCTGACAAAACGTTTTTAAAGTTTTGAAAAAACACTAAACGAGCACTTTGGAAGACTAATACAGTCCTTAACATGCTCGTTAATTTTGTTTCTGCCTCCTTGGGAGATCTCTGGAACTTAAACACTTCCCGGGGGTCATCAGGGTCTTAGGCCAGCCCTCGAAGACCACCTAACCCGTGACACAGCCGACCCAGAAAAATGTGCTGAGATTCGACTCTGCTCCTGGGCTAACTCCTCCTTGTTCTTCCCCAAAAAGTAATTCCTGAGTCTCAGCTGCCACTCAACCCGCGGAAGGGGATTTCCTGCCATCCCACTTGGATGGGTACCACCCCCCCTACACTCTCCCCAGGCAATCTTGTCCCTGTTTGGGGTTGTGATGAGGGTTCTGTGAGCTGGTAATTTCCAAGTGTGCTTCTGCAGCACAAACCTCTCACGGGGCACCACATCCACACCTCCAGCTGCATACTCCACTTCTCCACTCAGGAGGCTCACAGTCACCCCAAACTCCATGCATTCACACTGACCTGCCCCTCTTCTCCCACAAACTTGGTCCTCTTCAGAGCGCTTTGCTTACAGAAGGGTGTTGCCATCTATCTGGCTGTACAGGCCGGAACCCCCCCTCTCCTCACCTCCTGCATCCAGCCCAGAGCCAGTCCTGCTGGCTTTGTCTGCCACCACCCCACTCCGTCGCCACCACCTGCAGTCTGCTCCAAGCCACCACCATTTCCTGCGTAAGTTATTCTGATAATCTCTTAATTAGTCTCTCCACAATCCTTCCTGCTTCCTTCGTCAATCCTCTCTCCACAAAGTTATCAAATGACCTTTCAAAAATTGCCAATCTGATTATGTCACACTCCTGCTTTCAAAAACTCTCAGTGGCTCCCCAAGGCTCTCTGACCAAAGCCCAAGCTCCTAACCATCACCTGCTAAGCCCGCCTGCTTGTGTGTGCAGGCCTCCGCCTGCCTCACCGCTTCGCCGCTGACCACTCTCCACGCCTCCACAGAAGATGTTTCTGCAGTCCTGACATGCGCCGTGACTCTTCTTGAGTCTAGGCTAGAGTTCGTGCTGCTCTCTGCACCCGGAACATTCTTTCCTCTCTGCACCCCAGTAGCTGGAGAACTTGTACTTGTCTTTCAGCTCCTGGCCCATGCTTCCCCTTTTCGGGGCAGACTCTGCTGGCCTCTGTCAGACCTTCTCTTAGCATCTGCACCCCGCTGTGTCACTTACTGCCATCGAGGACAAGTGCCCCCCTCAATTAGTTGTTTAATGCATTCTGCCTTGCTAGAAGGCGAGTTCTGGGAGAGTGGGGCCCTGGAACAAAACAGAGGACCAAGGCTCTCTGGGCCCAAGTCCCGGCTCTGCCCCCACTGGCTCTGTGATGCTGGGCAAGTCACTGAACTTCTCTGGGCCTCATCCTCCCCATTTATAAAACGAGAGTACTAATACTTCTTCCCTCGCAGGGTTACAGAGAGTACATTATTATTTAATTTGTGCAGTGCGTCTCAGAGTGCCCAGCACATATTAGGTACCATTTGTGTGTTAATAAGTATCAGTGATCAGCAGATGGGTGCTGCTAGATTAAGGATCTGGGGATGCACAGGCCTTTCCCTGGGAGGGATAAGCGTCTACGGCTCTTCTAGATTCACCAATCAGGGCCACACCTACTTAATTCAGTGCCTACTGGTGATGATAAGAGTTTGTTCCTCCTTTTTTTAATTGCTAGTGATACTCTGAAAGAAAACAATCTAGGGAGAAATGCATGTATTTCTCATGAGGAAAGGCCTTAGGTGAAGACAATGAGCCACAGACAGAAACGTGCCGAAGCATCACTGAATCTGTGCTACAGGGTCAAATGGCTTTGCTTTTGCAGCACTGCAATCCTGCCCTGAACTTCTCTATCAGAGACTGGCTGGGATGAAGCTGGGACTCCTCTCCACTGGGTGACACCGTGTGGCCAAGGACCTTGCTGAAGGTCCCTCTTCTCACCATGAGCTTCTCCAACAGACCCTGCAGCTCTGGGGCAGAGAGATAACAGATAACAGACCCCTCTGAGAACGCCACAGAAACTCCGTACCTCTCTCCAGAAAAATGCTCATGCACGATCTCTAAAATTTCACCTATAATTTTAAGAGCACATGAACTCCCTAAGTCATGAATGGACCATGAGATAACAGCCTTGGAATTGCACTGCATATGGGTGAAAACAGCACTTTTGTTGCTTGTTGTGAAGTCAATGCCAGAACCACAGGCCAAGTGAAGGGGCATCGGCCCTGTGGACACGGGTTCTGCCCGCCCTGCCACTGCTGGCTACTGGCATCTCCTCTCGCCTTGCAGGGAGCAGTGGCTCTGGGGACACGGCGACGGCCATCGTGGCGTGCCTTAAGATCTACAATACAGCATGCATGCATGTGTGTGGTGTCCAGCTCCCCCATGCTCGGGGACATGAAAGAGTCACGCTCACCTGCGGAGGGCCAGCCCAGCTGGCGTAGAAGTAAGCCACAGCCTATCTCCTGGTCAAGCCCAGCTGATCCAGCCTGGAGACACTCAGCTCGGGCTGTTCTGCTCAGCAGGAATCAGGGACAGGAGGCTGCTGGCTCTCTTTACTTGGTGTGGCATCTGGACTGTAGATTAGGCTTCCCTTTCTTTTAAAACACAGGGCCCTGGGCTGGAAGGACACTACCATTTGAAGTCAGGCGCGAGGCACACGCACACTCCTTGCTCAGCGCCGGGGTCCCCTGCAACTGCAGCAGATTGACACCCACCTTACCTGTCTGAGAGCTGCCCCGAAATGAAGGAGCCCACCAGGACACCCCCGAAAAACAGGGAGATTGTGAGCGGGGCCTTCCAGTCGTCCTCACACACCAGGTTCCACTGCAAGAGGAGCAAAGGGATGGATCACCACTCACTTCTTTTACAATGTTTGAAATTTAAGTTTTCTTGGAAAATGAAATCAGAACAGACTGCGTCCCTGAGCTCTGTTTACATGACCACATGGGTGTGGGAGCTCGTTTAGGCAGCCATGGTCGATCTGGGCAACAATTCAGGGGGCAGGCACCCCCTCGCAGGGAGACTGGGCTCCCTCCCCATCCAGCTTTTCATGGTTTTTAGCCCCATTGTATTGCTTCTACTCTGAGGAAGGGGGAGGCTGGGAACAAGTGCTCTGCCCACGTTCCAGTCCAGGAGAAGGCGAGGCCTCTCATGGTCACTCTGAAGAACCCGGGCGGGCGCAGGGCTGTGGACAGGCAGGGTGCCCCCCACCCTCCACCGTGAGGTCAGGTCATTGCCAGGACGGCACGGGAGTAGTTTGGGAGCAGGGCTCTGGGGCTCCCAGGGTGAAGGCGCCCAGCAAGGAACCGAGGCCAGAGGCCTGAGATGCACATCTGCAGCTGTTCCTTCAGCTCTGCTCAGGCCCCCACTGCGGGCCTATGACTTCTCGGTCCTTCTGGTGATATTTAGAGCTGAGATCTCTGATGCTGCGTTAACACCAGGCCCAGTGACGGCCGGGAGCTCGGAGCTGGGAGTTAAGAAACGGGGTTTGAGCCTCTCTTCTACTGTTAACTGGTTATCCACCCCCAGACAAGAGTCCCCCCTCGCTGTGCCTCAGTCTCCTCACTGGAAAAGCAGGGGTTGGGGTAGGGAACAGGCTGCACAGCTGGGGGGCCCCAGCACCCAATATGCAGTCTCATCTGTGGTTACCATACCAAGAGGTCTGTGGGCGTGGGAAGCAGCTGGACAACTCAAACGTGTGGTCGCTCCGGCCGAACGAGGGGCCAAGAGGAGGAAAGGCTGAAACAGGAAGCTTGGTGATTCCCAGAAAAATGTTTCTCAGAACAGAGAGATGGCGCTCAGCAGTAACCAAGGAGGCTACCCGCCAGGGAAGTCGGACCCTTGCTTGCCTGGCGCCAGGCTGCTGGCTTGCTCTCTGTGGAGTCTGCAGGCCCCCCAGTAACACAGAGAAGCCAGGGAGTGTGTGGCTTCCAGGAACAAGGCATCTCTTCCAGGCCAAGTGCAGAAGGAAAACAAGCCTGCTTCTCTGCCCTGCTGGGCAGTGTGGGCGCAGACCCCCGGGGCACCTCAGAGGGGTGGGGGGCAGCCCTCAGGCAGGCATGAAAGTCCCTGCAGCCAATGAGAAGGGCCTCCTGGGCTGAGAATGGGGAGGGGGGTGAAAACAAGGGAGGGGCGGCCCACCCCAGGGAAGAATAGAGGTCTCCAATGCCTCCATCTAGGGGAAGCCCGGGCCAGCAGGAGGCCAGAACCTCAGAGCACTAAGGCCTGAATGCTCATGGTGGTGGCCTTGCTCCCTCTGCAGCCTCGGCGGTGCCAGCACCCAGACAGCCCCATGGAATGTGGCTGCTGAAGCCGGGACAGGGGTGGTGGGGTGTCAGAGCTGAGGGACTCGGGGATGGGTGCTGGCCTCTGGGCAATGGGTAGGGTGGCAGGCAGAGCTTCGCAGGCCCAGGGCGTGGCCACTGCTGCTCCTGCATGTGATGCGATCTGTTCCCGGCTAGCACACACTACCTTTGTGGCAACAGAGGTTTTTTTAAAAAATGAATAAGGACTCAGTAGCTGTTTCTCAATAGGTCTCTCATGAGGGGTGGGAATAATACATCTGGGCTAGACTAGAAATCCTGCAGTGAGTTTGGGGTGATAGTCCCCCAACCCATGTCGGGTCTCCCAATACAGGCTTTTAGAGAAATCCGGGCTGGCAAGACCAGGTGACCAGCATTCATCTTGGGACAGGCCCCCAGGTCACACCTCCAGCTCCCACCTCTTTAGCTCTGCCACTTGGTCCAACCTCCCCCTGCCCTGGACCAGTGTGTAACTCCCTGGAGTGACTGGTCTCTCCATCCACCACTGACAGTTCTTGACGGCTCTCAGGGCCTGGTTTGGGGCCCTCCAAAAGCAAACCTGGGCTAACACTTCCTACTGGCCATGGGGGAGGAGGTGGGCTGTGCGTAGGGGCAGGAAAGGTAATAGGTCTCAAAAAATGAACACAGGGCAGGCACGAACCAGGTCCCACCTCACCAGCCTATCCACTTACCTGTCAACCACCAGATGGACCGCAGTGGGCTCCAGGACTTGGCTGGAACCCTCCTTAGGAGGGGTGGGATGAGAAGCCCAGAGAGTGCAAGCTATGTACCCTGGGCCTGTGGTGTTTACAAAGGAATCCAGTGTCCCTACACTGAGCTCCTGGCTCCCCAGCCATGATTAAAGCAGCTCCAGTCCAGCTCACGATGCCTCCACCTGGTGCACGGGATGAGCTGTACTGGCTGATGATTAACAGGTATCAATGTTAGAACTATGTCTGTGGGTTTAAGATTCAGGTCATGAGTCTAGCATCGTGACACCTCAGCTGGGTGGGCCGTGAGGACCCTGCCTAAAAAACCGGGGAGTGATTCTGGCATGGGGCCTGGACTTGCTACCCTTCTTGGCAAGAAATGTGCCTTTCATATCCGTGAAAGCTTTTCCTACTGCACACCTGAGTTGTGCGTGGCTTATTTCATGTCATTGGTACCTCCACACAGTTGTTAAAATTTTTAAAGAGAGAGAGAGAAGTGTGTATCTTGTACACAGTGTGTGATTGCCGATGCTTCCTGGTTGTGGGAAGTAGAGCGGTGGTGTCATTTTCTGGAACTGAACGTTCTTGCCTGGGAGCTGGCTGGAAGGGAAGACACAGGGTGTGCCATCAGGCAGCAGCTCCTCCCTGGGGTGTACCCAGCCTGAGCGCTTCAGTGGTCAGACACACTGGTCGGCGCCACCTGTTACTGGATGCCGTCTGTCCTACCCACAGTTCGTTCGGCTTCCTGCCTCCGTGAATGGCCGGTCCCTGCCCCAAGGCTGTCGGGGCAAGGAGACGAGGTATCTGCTACCATAACCTCCCCAGCGCCTGGCAGAGCCTGGCAGAGGTGAGGCTCAGCAGCTGTTTGGTGTGTAGTGAGCAGCTGAAAGAGCAAAAGGCTGTGAACCTCCAACACCACTTGGCTGCCCAGAGCCAAGATGAACCCTGAACTTCAATCTCCAGAACAGATTTTCTTTGTTTCCTCAGTCCCTTCCCTGTGTCAGCTATCAGGACTTTGACCCAGGATCGGGGTTCTCAGACCCCAGAGAAGGGCTCAATCTGATCCCTCATGGCCAGATGGGCCTGTCTGGATGGCACGTGCCAGCAAGGGGCTGCCATGAGCTGCAAAGGGTCTGCGCTCCCCTTGTGTTCGAGAAGTCGGCAAGGGCACGGCAGTGCCCTACAAGCTTCAGGTCTGTTTCGGCTTGCCCCCCAGAGTCAGCCCAGCCCCACCTCCTGGCTGACATGGCCTTTCCTTCAAGTGATGTGGGCTGTGGACAACAGTGGGAGCTCTCCTGCCTCACAATGACAACGACATAAGGCTGCCGGACAAGCCAGTCCAGAAGAAGAGGCTTACTAGGCCAATAGGGAGTGAGTCAGAGTCCTGGCAAGGGCTGGGCAGGGGGCTTCCAGGAAGCAGAGACAGGCAGGGGTTAAGGGGACAAAGAGGACCACCAGGCCTTGGCTGAAGAGACCCCAACTCATGGGTGCAAAGGAACTTTTCCCTTCTGCAGGCTGGGCTATGGAGACACCAAAAAGCAGGTGGGCCAGGCAGGCTGAGAAATCGTCCAGGCTCCCAGAGGAGGGGTAGTCCTGGGTCAAGAAGCACTGGTGGACTGGAGCAGCACCGCGAGGTGGGGTGGCTGATTCCCTTACCGCAGGGATGTGGGAGAAGTCAGAAAAGGGGCCAGCCTAGAAGTACCGGGGCCACCAAGTGTTCCTGGAATGTGGAGGAACAATCTCTTCCATTTCCTAAACAGTGCCCCCTTCTTTCTGCCAGTCCCGATGCCTTGTCACAGACCCACATAGGGGCAAGCCCCATTCCCTGGGATGGGAGACTACGTTTCCTTTAGAACATTTCAGTCAGTGCTTCCCAACCAACCCTCAAGTTTCCCTTCTAGAAACGAAACTGTCCTTTTCTTCTTCAGTTCTCAAACTTCAGAAAAAATTAAGGATTTTTAAAATTATTCATTAATCCATTCAACAAAAATTTTCCTGCGTACCCCGCCTCTGTCTCCAGTATCAGGTCGGGACCTGCAGGAGATGCAAAGATGTAAATCTACCGCGAGCTTTAGTACTTACATGTGCACACTTTAATTTCAACAAAGGCAGAAATCACACAGGGGTTTTCGTCTCCTGTTGAAAAATGTGACTAGGAGTTCAATACCAGTGCCCTTAGAACACTTTCACATATGCTGTGGGGCAGAGGGCAGGCCTGGGGACATTGAGCAGGCGTGGGACTAGCTGCCGTGGCCAGCACGCCAGGTCTGGCTTGAAAGAAAATGAGCCTTAGAAAAACGGAGTCAGAATGTTAATGCAACAGCTTCCACTGTTTCCTGAATGTCAAGTCCGGCATTCCAGCATCTCCAGACAAAGGGCTAAGTAAGGCATTAATGTGGCCTCCCAGTAAAGACTGACGACCTGTCAATAGGTGAAAGGGCACGCAGCTCTTACGAAACTGCTAAGACAGTGAAATAAATAGGCTAAATATAAAAACGGAAAAGCTGGCACTGGTAGCAACACAGCTCAAGGACCCTCTGGCACAGCCAGCCTTTGGGAACCCATCAGCACCAGCACCACCCTCAGCCGAGGGCAGGGTGACGGCAGTGAAGCAAGAGCAGATGACGACAGTGAGCCAAGGGATCCCAGGGGTCGGGGTAAAACCTAGAGATGCCATTCGCTTCCTGTGACTTCCTCTTTCCATGAGCAGCCAGAAGCAGAATTTGCAGGGACTCCCGTGTCACGGAGTATGGCTCCCCTCTGCAACCTCTGCCTGCCACCAGAGGGACAGTCTCTGCTTTCACAACTCTCACTGGCTTTCAAGAAGGTGATTTGCTTGAGTCTAGGACTGAGGATTTGTGATGATGGGAAGTTCTGACTGTCAGGGGACTCCTGGGCCACAAAGCAGTCACTCCTTCCATTCGGTGCCTCTTTTGTCAACACCTCAGGACACTCAAATGATGTCACTACCTGTGAGATCCCAGTGGGGCTCCCCTTCAGCCCCCTCCCTCTGACCTCTGACCTCCATCTAGGTTGTTTGTTGCTGTTCCAGACTTTGCATCCACTGAGCTGAATACCCCAGCCTCATTAAGAGGCCTCCTCTTCCAGGAAGCCTTCCCTAATCTGCAAATCCCTGATTCTAACACTCAGTGAACCTGTTTGCCCTGGTGCCTATCAAGGAGGCTCTTTCACTGCCCTGCCTGCTTAGTTCTGCTGAGGCTCCAGCGAATTAGTGGCAGTGTCTGAGTAAGATGGAAAGCACATCCACGCTCACCCATTAACATCCTGTCATACGCCCAGCTCTAACAACTATCAGCAGGGGATAGACAAAGCCACCCAAAACAAAAATTCAAGGGGCTGGGGAATGAGAAATTCAGTTTCTCCCCAATTCCTATGAACTAAGGTTGTATGCTTTAGCTACATTTCAGGTCAACAAGTCACCCTGAACAGAGCTTCAGGTGCAGGGACCCTAACAGGTTGATAACTAACCACGCGCAAAAAGTAAACACTTCCTTAGAGGGCATGATCAGACTGTCATTTTGGGGTGAGGGTGGGTGGGGAAGGAGTAACTGGAAAAAGAAGCAAGAAATAATTTTATATACTTGCTTCCCTTAATTTTAAAAGCTCAGGAAAGAAAACGTTTATTTCCTTTCTCTCTGACAGATGCCAAGAGGCTGGAAGTAAAACAGCGACAGTCCCTTGGCCCCGGCTCTGGCTCTGTTCAACACTCTCACCCCAACTGGAGGAAGTCTCTGACCACCCAAGGCCTTAGAGCACCTCGCAGGGGCCGCCAGGGCCTTCTTAGCTCCCTCTCCTTGATGGCCATCAGGATAGATGGCCAGGTTGACACCCTGCTGTCAGAGGGCATCTCTGGCTGGAAGTCAACGAGCAAAGCGTTCTGAGCCACCTGGCTGGAGGACACATAATCATCGCCAGAGTGTAGGGGGAATGCAGTGGCAACATCAGCACGCACCTTGCGTGGGGTGGACTGCGTAACCTCAAAGACTGCGAAGGTCCTCCCCACACCGCGGTCTTCGGCCCCGGCGCGGGACTGGTACCCACCTCGGTCACGATGGTGGACAGGTAGATGTCCCGGCTGAACTCCCAGCCATCCAGGCAGCTCTCCTGCTCCAGCTGCTCCAGGGCCACGTCGCGCACCGGCTCCAGCCCCAGCGCCGAGAAGTTGGCGATCGTTGCGAGCCGGTAGCGCCGGCAGCTGTGAGGCACCTGACGGCCGTCCTGCAGCTGCAGCGGGACACTGTGGTTGCGCCAGGCGCTGCTCAGGTTCGCGCTGTCCGGCACCCGGCAGCGGTGCTCCGGGGTCCCCGCCAGGAACACGACCGACATACCGTTGAAGCCGTTGGGGATGATGCTGGCGCTGAGCAGGAAGAAGATGAGGCGCTGGAAGGGCCCCCACTCGCCCAGGAAGGCAGTCACCTCGTCGTAGTCCCGCATGCCACCCTTAGCTGCCTGCGGCGCTGGGCACGGAGTCGGGGGACTCGGTGGCGCGCGGACGCGGGACGCGGGGGGCGTGTGCGCGTGCGCCCCGGACCTCCGCCGCGCGACCGAGCGAGGGACGGACCAGGTGGCTATCCGCCGGACCAGCAGGGTCGTGAACTCCCCTCGCCGTAGCGGCCGGGCCGCAGCCTCTGGCCTTACATAGAGGGCGAGGCCGAGGAGGGTTCTGGGCTTGGGCGGCAGGGCCCGCCCTCTCACTCCGCACTGCGGCGCCGACGGGGGCGGAGCTGGGCCGCACGTGACGGCAGGTGGGCGGGCCCGGCCTCCGCGCGCACCTGGGGTTCAGCCGGAGGTCCCCCCCCTCGGAGGAGCCGTGGCTCGGGCTCGGAAGGCGGCGTCGCTCCTGGTCTCCGTGATCGAGCCAAATTCGCAGCCCTAGCGCGGAGCTGGGGGAGGGAACGCGTTGGCGAACGGACAGCGAGGCTGAATTACAGTATTAAAAATAACGCCTCCATCTCACAACTTTTCGCCGAGGGCAACGGGTGCTGGAACAGGCCCAGGGTCTCACTGTGGTTCGGGCCTGTGTCACCGCCCATCCATGAAAGAGTGACAGGGATAATTTTCAAACCGAAACCGTTAACTACCTCAATGAAGAGGCTGGGAGCAATGACTGAATTCTAATTCAAGTGCCCTTTCCGTGTTTTGCTCTGGAACAGGCAAGCCCTTTTGTTGTTCTTTAACGTTTGAGAACAAATGTAAATTTTTAACTTCAAGATTATCTATGATCCCAGCCCAGGATTAAATATTCTCAGATTAGTTGTTTCTGCACAGGCCTTAACTCAGGAGTTGACTTGCAATAAAAGAGTAATTTTTAAAGAAGCAGTTAGGTGATCGAAAGCTTCACTCTGCAATAGAGTAAGTAGCTACATTTGTAATTCCACCATAACAACAATGGAGGACAAATTATCCTCCCTGGAAGCAGGGTCTTCCTCAGGAAATGGGGAAGGTGGAGCAGCTTTGACAAAGTACTAAGATGATGTATATTTTGACTCTGAGCATGAAGACAAAGCAGCCCAGGTGACCATGGGGGGGAAAAAAAAAGGGACATAGGATTCTAACAAATGATGCATTGCTATATGATCCTGAAAAAGATAACAAATCAGGCCTGGGTTGGCGCACAGAGAAGAGGCTTACCCTGGTTCTGGAATACAGAGGCCACACCATCAACAACAGCCTGTTCCAAAGAGAGATTCTGTCTCCAGTTGCCCGGCCTGTGTGACCACACTGTCTTGATTGCCAAAGGCATGAAGCATACAAAACTCAACATAGAGCAGTGTTTGGGATGGATTTGTTCTCTCAACAAGGAGGAGGTTCTGAGATGCAATGCCCCAGCGAACAGAAGAAAAAGCGAGTCCATAAGAAGATGAGGTCTAACCACGAAGATGCTGCCAGAGCAGGCAGAGACAGAAGTCGGAGAGACTTGTCACCCACTTATGTGCGCTGAATGTGCCACTGAAGTGGCAGGCCGCAGCAAGGATGAAGGCTCTCGCTTTTTCAGCGTTTTAGCAAGCCATTGCTGAACAGCTGAGTTGGCATTTAATTGCCCAATCCTGTCCATCAGGTAAGTATGGACAGTTGTTTCCCCCCTGCCTACTCACATCGAGTGACATTCCGAGTGGTTAGTTGAGGAAGCAGTGTTTTATTCCTTTGAAAGAGAATCGTTACCAACTTTCATCCCTCCCCCTTCTTTAAAAAAAATTTCCCCTAGCTCTGTTGGGACTGATTATTCATTCCCTTTTTGACGGACTTGGCAAACTTGGGGCTTTTTATTAATTAAAGCTCTTGAGAATAAAAAAAAAAAAAAGTAAAAAGAAATGGGTGAAATTAATTTTAATAATATATTTATTTAATTCAGTATATCCAGCACATTAGCATTTTTTTTATCATGTAATCAATATAAAAATGGAGACATTTTACATTCCTATATTTTAAAAAAAATCATTGATATGTATTTAAATTATATCATATATATATATGTTTTTATGTACGTAAAAAAACCTTAAGAAGCCAGTGTGTGATTTTGCAACACATTTCCGTTTGGATCAGCCACACTTCCCGTGCTCAGTAGTCGTGTGTGGCTAGAGGCTGTCTTGTTGGGCAGCGCTGTTTGAAGGCCTTTGAGAATCAAGGCCACTAAATTGAACATCGAAGCATATTCCTTTTAATAATAATAGGGGCTCATGCTAGAAAGAGAACTAAAGGTACATTTTAAAGTGTAATGCGTTGGATAAGCACTTCAGTGGTGATTACATTCTAAACTGAAACTAGAAAGAGAATGGGAAGCTGGCTGTGCCGGCATGTTCTACACAAGGAAATACAACGTTCCCACAAAGCCCAGGAAAATGTAAAAAAACTTAGGATAAAAACGTTACCGCAGGTGTTGGTCATTTCACGCACACTCACTGCTCAGTATTCCTGCTTCCCGAAGATGGTGTGCCGTGCCTTCAGAAACGTACTCAGTTCTTTCTAATATCTTATCTCAAGTAACAGTCCTCTTCTGGAACTAACTAAAAAGGAAAACCGAGCTTCTTAAACATAAACCCATTCTGTGTACCAGCTCTCAAAGTTGTTTTAATATTTCAAAATAAATGAAAGCTCCTAGGAGAAGGCTGCTGAGCTGGGTAGAGACCGAGGACAAAGGTGAAGAAACACAGTCGATCTGATAAATTACTGAAATCTAGCAGGCTGAGGCATGAGGCAATGATTCTATTCTTGTTCAACAGCCTGGGGACTTCAAGGTTTTGAACTTTTCAGGCCTGAATCAATGCCTGGATGTCCATCTGGACAGCTTACAGAGCTCTGGATAACCCCCTGGAGGACTCCTGGCCAGACCACCCGACATCTGACTGATAACCATCCGAGACCAATCCTGGATCAACCAGTAATTCTTAATAATGTGCTTTTTACTACAAGAACTTTGAACTTTTCTGTCTTCTTTGGAGCACTTCTGGGTTTTTTGCCTAGCTGTGTTACCATTTCCAAACCCTAGGACTTTTGAATAAACATCACTTATTTCTAGCCAAAGCCTCCAGATTCTTTTTAAGTTCCTTTGACAAAACCAAACAAGTTGAAAAAAACAAACAAACACCCTTATTTTAAGAAATATCAGTTGGGCATCAGAAAACACTCCTGAAAGGGCTTGAAAATAATTTAATAGTCTGCCAAAAAAGCAGCAGATCTTAAGGAAAAGAAACAAAAACCGTTTGTCACAGATGGCTTGTCCACAGGCACAAAGCAGAGCACCCTGGGAAGGTGCCTTTCAGTTCTTGGTGGGGCAGTAATTACTACATATCTGAGTGGTATTCTTATTTAGATCACATCTTTTAAAAGAGAGACTGAACTCTGAATCTGAGAGAATCGGGTTACCTAAGGCCCTTTAACTTTCAAGATCCTGAATTAGGATGCTCTTATTTTATATATAAGAGAAAATAAAACATACGTATGGCAGAGAGCAGATTCAGTGTTAGAGCCCTGGAATAAATGGAGTGAAAGTCTGCAGATGGGGTTGTTGGTCTTTAGGATAGCACCCAGTGATCCCTGGCTGCTGATGTTCACACCCTGCTGTAGGTTCTTCCCGTTTGTGCCATGACTGGTGACCATTGGCATAGAGCAGAAGGGAGGCTTTGTCACTTTAGTGATTATATTTTAAAAGATTTCCATCTTGAATGCCCCCTCCCCCACACACTTTTCTGTTTCTTTGGGAGAAGCAAACTGCTATGTCGTAAGAGGGCCAGGCAGTGGCAAGAAATGAAGAACCCTAAGAACAGCCAGTGAGGAACTGAGTTGACCACCAAATAAGAGACTGTCAGTGGCCACTTCAGCATCAGCTGAGTCCTTAGATGACCGCAGACCCAACCAGTAGCTCGACTGCGACCTCATGAGAGCCCCTGAGCCAGAACCACCCGCTAAGAGGCTCCTCCATTCCTGACCCTCAGGAGTTGTGAGGGATGATAAATGTTTGCTGTCCTAAGCTACTAAATTTGGGGCTGATTTTTTTACACTGCAATAAATCACTAATATACAGATTGTTAAACAATATGTTGAGTTAATGTTAGCTATAAGTATTAGTTTTATTTTGATTATTGACCCTAAAGGACCACCGTATGGACTAAGTGTTCTCCATAGATTTAGACGTGCTTGTAGGTTATGTGGGCTGGAGCGGTCAGCACCTACCTGCCTGAGGAAGAGAAAACTTCTGCGAAAGAAGAACCCCTCCTTTGGGAGAAGGGTAGAGGGTCCAGACTGAGTCCAATATTACAGCTTCAGCATCAGGGTGGAGGACAATACCGAGGGTCTGCTCTGCCCAGTCCCTGTGTGCTGTTGATTTCACAGATTTTATGGAAGGGAACCTTAAGTAAAATCTGAAATGGCTATTTTTGCTAGGATCTCTGTGAGACACTGTTTGTCTTGGCCCCAGAACACTGGAGCATGGCCCAAGTGTGGAGGAACCAGAGTCTATCCACCTCATCCGACAATATTTCTAGTGGCATGTCATCACCCATGCCCAACAGCACTTGGGGCACGGCAGAGTGGCCGCAGCCAAGCTTGGCCCAGCAGGACTTCACCTCAGTGGGCATGCAGCCCTTTTGTTCTCTTTTCCATGTGTCCACTGCCGACAAATCTCAAAAAAAAAAAAAAAAAAAAAAAAAAGACAGGCCTGTATTCACGAGTCCAGCTGAGGTTTTAGGTTTGACCTGGAGGGAGATCGGGGTTGCAATGACACCAGGGCCAGAGAAATCACGCTTGTCCTGTTATGTGATCCTGCATTTGAGTCCCAGCCTGTCTGGTCCTGGACCCGTGAAGAGAGTGGACTTTGAAACCTTCTGCAGACTGGAAGAGTTAGGTAATCAAAAACTCCAAATAATTTTTTAACGACTTAGATGTCCAGACCCTAAGACTTCGGGTCTCCAGACTTTGAATATGTGTAATTTCCAATGTGAAAATCCACAGTTTGGCTTCAAGAGATACAGGAGAGTTTTAAAATTCCATATAAATAGTTACACGTTGCTACCAACTTGAGCGGCAGAAGGAATGCATACCTAGAAGGGAGTGAGCCCTTCAAGATATGTCTACATACAGTTAGATGTGAAGTGCAATATGCTGCTTGCATTTTAAAGACTGGCTATCACATTCTAGAATAGATGGAAAAGACATTGGTGGTAGCTAATGCTAGAAATATGTTTTGCCAAAAGGGCTTTATGTATCTATGTGACATAGAAGGAAAATTGGGTTATCTACTAATGTTATCTACTTTTCATTTGTTCAGGAAATATTTGCATAGACTGCTATCTACCCAACACTCTTCTGGGTTCTAGGAATTGAGAAAAGAGACTATTTGTTTTCTTAAAGCTCACATTTTAGTTGGGGGATGGAGAAGCTGACAATAAACTTGAAAAAAATAAATACAAGTTTTAAATACAGGCATAACTCAGAGATATTGCAGGTTCAGTTCCAGACCACTGCAATATAGCAAGTAGTGAAACAGAGCAAGTTGTAGTCTGGTGGTGGGTCCTGTCTTCCCTTTGCAAAAAATGCAACATCTGTGAAGAGCAAGAAAGCAAAATGCAATAAAACAAGGTATGCCTGTGGTGGTAAGGGCCAAGAAGACAGAAAAGAGGATGAGGGTATAAAGAACGACAGTGAGATTTAGATTGAAGATGAGCGGATACTTTTCTAAGAAGGCGGTATCTGCGCTGAGATGCAAGGGTTGGTAAGGATCCTATCACTTGAAAATCTGGGAAAAGAATGTACCAAGCAGAGGAGCGGCAAGTGCAAAGGCTGTGAAGTAAGGGCAAGTGCATGGGGCGGTCAAGCTGCGGAGGAAAGACCAGTGTGACTGGAACATCGTGATCAAAGAGAACAGCAATGGGACACAAGGTCCGAGAGACACTGGCGGACTAGATCATCTAGTGCCATGTGGACAGTGGAAAGTTTTTTTTGTTTGTTTTTTGTTCACTTGTATTTGAATTACACGTGGCAAGGAGTTTGAATTTGACTCCGGGTATGATGAGGAACTATCGGAGTACGTCTTGGCAGAGAAAGGATGTGGTGTGATTTCTGTCATGAGAGGAGCATTAGGCTGCTGTGTGCAGAATTAACCGAAAAGGGCGGAAGCAGGTTGATGGGTCGGCACAGGCAAGCGTGTAAGAGGCCGGAGCTAGAGCAGTGTCTGTGGAAGAGGTAAATGGGTGAATTCAGGATGCACTTTGAAAGCAAAAGGTAGCATGACGTGCTGCTGGATATGGGCATAAGGGAAGGAAACAGTAAGGATAACTCCTGCGTTTGGGGGCAATGCAACTTGGTGGCTTTGGTGCCAGCATCTGAAAGGAGGAAATTGGGTAGAGTGGGGGTTTGGGATATTAAATTTTTCCTGTAAAGAAAAAAAAAAACGTACTGTGATAAAAGACACACAATACAAAAATTGTCATCATGCCCATTTTCAAGTGTGCAATTCAGGGCATTAACACACTCACACTGTTGTGCAGCTGTCATCACCGTCCCTCTCCAGAGCTCTTTGTTCTTGCAAAACCGAAACCCTGTCCCCCTGGAACAGTAACTGCATTTCCCGCTCTCTCCCAGCCCCTAGCAGTCACCCTTCTGCTGTCCTGAGGAATTTGACCACTCTAGGTACCTCCTATGCACGGCACCATGCAGTATTTGTCCTTTCGCGGCTGGTCTATTTCATCAGCAGAGTGTCCCCCAGGTTCATCTGTGCCATAGCACGCATTGGAATTCCCTTCCTTTACCACAGCCCTGAGTGACGTTCCACGGAGTCTGCATGCCAGCCTGTGTTTCCATTCATCTGTTGATGAGCGCTAGGCTGTTCTATCATGAATAATGTCGCTGTGAAAATAAGCACGTAAATATCTCTTCAAGACACTGCTTTCAGTTCTTTTGGGGATATACCCAGAAGACTTGCTGCACCATATGGCAATTCGATGTTTAATTTTTTGAGGAATGGCCATGGTATTTTCCGTTGGGTCAGTGCCATTTTATATTTCCAACAACAGTGCACAAAGGTTCCCGTTTCCCCACATCTTCACCAACACTTGCTATTTTCAGTGTTTTTATAGCAGCCAGCCTGATGAGTGGAAGGTGTCATCTCATTGTAGTTTTGATTTCTATTTCCCTAATAATAGTAATGTTGAAGATCATTTTATGTGCTTCGTGGAAATGTGTGTGTGTGTGTGTGTGTGTGTGTGTGTGTGTGTATAATTTATTTATTTAGAAATGTCCATTCAAGTCCTTTGCTTATTTTACTGTGTTTGTTTGGTTGCTGTTGTTGAGTTACAGGTAGGGGTTCTCTATTCTGGACATTCACCTCAGCAGCTGTATGAGCTCTAAGTGTTCTCTCCGATTTCATGGGTTGCCTTTTTACTCTATTGACTGTGCCCCTTTATGTGCAAAAGTTTTCAATCTTCATGTAGTTCAGTTTATTTTTTTCTTTTGTTGCCTGTGTGAGAGTTTTATTTAAAGCTTAAAAATAAACATATTTAAATATATTGATATTTGAAACTTATTTTAAAGTATAAATTTGGAGACAGCTGGGTATATGAGACTGAAGGCCATAGGAGAGGCCAGCATAAAACATGAATTAGGGATTAGCCACAGGTGGATGGCACAGGGGCCACATTCCAACGTTGACAAGCTCAGGGGAGGCCAATGTGGTGGGCCTTAAGAAATCAGAGACCAAAAGTAACTACATAGGATGGTCTGAACATAAAAATTCTTAACTAAAAGCAGGTCCTAGGCTGGTAGCTTCCTTGACAAAGGTCATTCTTTACCTTACGTGAGCCTGTCTACTGTCTTTTTGTATCTAAGATAAAGTACCTATGAAATGTCAGAGTAGTTTTCTCTCCAGACCCCTCAGGGCACCATCTCCCACCAGGGTGCGACCACAGAGCCCTGTTACCTTGTTCCCTAAAAACCAGTCTACGGGCTGTAAGCGTTACCTGTCCTGTACCCCCCAATGCAGAAGACGTATGTGTCTCTCCATTTTACATTTTATCCAATTCCAGAGATGTCCCCGCTTTGCTCTCTTCCCCTTCCTAATCTACCACCAATGTGTCTCATGTAACCCTCCCCATCATGTAACCCTCCCCACTTTATGTCTCCTCCTCGGATTCTAACGTATAAAATGAGCTGCAAAACTGCCCTTCTGCAGAGCATTTTCTCAGTCCACTGAGATTTCGCTTCCTGGCAATTGTCAGCTTGGCTCAAATCAACTCATAAAAATTCTCTGTGAGTTTGGATGTTTCCCATGTTGACGCACGTGTGGATGGCATTTAAAGTCACGGTGTAGATGGAATCACCCCAGGGAGAAGATACATAGGGACTAGGTCTCCCCATGAGACAGTCATCTTAGAGGAAGTTTCCATTGGAAGATATCAAGAAGTTTCAACTGAGTTAAATTTGGATAATTTAAGTTACTGATGACCTTAAATCACTCTTCTGACCTAGATGCCAGGTTAGGGTGGAAATTAGAAAGCCCTGGGCAAGTAGTAAACCTGCTTGCTATACTATTATTGCAGTAATAACACTAACAATAGCCTGTGACATCATGAGTCCTCACAACAGTTCTGTGACATGCGTATTTGTATTGTCCTCACTTTACAGACAAAGAAACCCAAAAGAAGTCGAATAACTTATCCAGGTGCTATAGTTAGTATGTGGTAGGTCTAAATTAGAACGTGGCAGGCCTGCCTCCAAGCCTGTACCCTTCATTATTAAGGCTACTCCTCATTATCCTGAAAGACGAAGGCAGCCCTCAGCCCTTACCAACTGACTACGCTTGGCCTCCTTGGGTTTCATATCAGCACAGTCACATCCTTGTGGTGGGGAGTCGTCCAACACAGATGGCACTGCTCCGGTCATCTTGGTTAGCCTGACCTGCAGTCTCCTTTTTTGAACACTCTAGGTCTTCGCATTGTGCCAAGTTCTCCCACACCACAAATAAAAGGAAAGAAGGTCGACGGACATAGCATGCAAGGATTGACAGAAGTTATCGCGATTTTTATTCCTCTTCGTCTTCAATCTGGATGCTACGGTCTTTTGCTTAGTCCATCTCACTTCCTCCTTTATCTCGTCACTATGCTCGCCTGGACGGCAAAACCCCCAATCCAACCATGAGTGCACGTCGTTCCTACCCTGGGACACTGGAGAAAGTCACACTACCACGTGGTTTGGTGTCTCTACAAACTTACATTTCCCGTCATGGTTAGACCCTCAATGCACTTGACTCTGACAACACACATGTTTCTCCAACCCACAACGATCTCCCTTCTCTCCTGTGTCTTAATTCAGCAGCGTCCATTGAGAATGAAGAGTCAAATGCAAATAGCTCTCTGAGATTCTGCTTTGAATTATTTCTGATATATACCCAGAAGGGAGTTGCTGATCAAATAGTAATTCTATTTTTAATTTTGGGGGGAGCCTCCACACTATTTTCCACGGTAGGTGCACCATTGCACAGTTCCACCAACAGGGCACAAAGATTCCAGTTTCTGCACGTCCTTGCCAACATTCTGTCTTCTGTTCCTTTGATGGCAGCCGCCCTGATAGGTTTGAGATGGTGTCTCATCGTGGTTTTGACTTGCATTTCTCTCATGAGTAGTGCTGTTGAGCAATGTTTCATATGCTTGTTGGCCATCTGCACGTCTTGTTTGGAGAATTGTCCATTCAGATCCTTGGCTCATTTAAAACCAGGTTGTTCGTTGTTGAGCTGTAAAAGTTCCTTTTACATTCTGGATACAAATCCTATGTCAGATATATGATTTGGAAATATTTTCTCTCATTCCTTGTGCTGCTTTTTCACTCTGAGGCTTTCTTTGACACTCAGAAGTCTTTAAGTTTGATGTAGTCCTATTGGTCTATTTTTGCTTTTGTTACCAGTGCTTTTGGTGTCATATTCAGGAAGTCATGGTCAAACTTGATGTCCCGAAGTGTTACTTCTCAGAGCTTTATAGTTTTAGCTCTTTAATTTTTGAGTTGATCTTTATGTATGTGGTATAAGCTATGAGGCTAACACTGTTTTGCATGCGCACATCCAGTTTTAACAAGACCATCTGTTGAAGAGAGTGTCCTTTCCCCACTGTGTAGTCTTGGCACTTTGTTGAAAATCATTAGGTCAAATATGCACAAGTTTACTTCTGGGGTCTTTATTCTGTCCCATTGGTCTCTATTCCTTTCTTTATGCTAGTACCACACTGTTTTGATTACTGTTGCTTTGCAATATGTTTTTTAGAGTGTTTTGGCTATTTGGGGTCCCTTGAGATTCTGTATGAATTTTTGGATTTTTTTTCCTACTTAGGCAAAAATTCCACTGGGATTTTGAGAGAGTGTGCATTGTATCTCTAGATCACTTTGGTTAGCATGGGCATTTCCATGACATTTGAGTCTTCCAATCCATGAGCATGGGAGGTCTTTCCATTTATTTGTATCTTCTTTGATTTCTTTTAGCAATGTTTTGTATTTTCAGTGTACAAGTCTTTCACCCCCTTTTTTAGGCCATACTTAGTTGTGTTTTTCTTTTTAATCCTCACCTGAGGACATTTTTTCATTACTGTTAGAGAGAGAGGAAGGGAGAGAGAGAAACATTGATGTGAGAGAGAAACATTAATTGATCACTTCCTGCACACACCCAGACAGGAGATCTTAAGTCCCTAAACCAGGGATCAGATCTGCAACTTAGGCATGTGCCCTGATGGGGAATCAAACCTGGAAACTTTTGGTAATGGGACGACACTCCAACCAGCTGAGCCACACTGGCCAAGTCTAGGCCATACGTAGTTTTTTTAAATTGCAAATAATTCTGTGATAAATATCTATGTGCATCAATATTTCATATATCTCTGATTATTTCCTAGTTGTATAGTTAACACCTCAAAAAAATCCAAACATTTTAAGGTTCTGAAAACTTTGCCAATTTGTTTTCTAAAAAAACCTAAAACAATGTACATTCCCGCCAGAAGACTATGAGAGCGCACTTAATCATGCCCCCGTCAATATCGAATGGGGTCCTATTGTGACCTTTGCAAAGTGTGAGCTGAAAAATGGCGTGGCTTTGTCACGTTTGTTAGTGTCCTTCTGGTCACTTGTGAAGCAGAACACTGTTTTTTGTGTGTTTATTGCCCCATGTTTTCTTGTTTGAAAACTAATAATTACTTTTGCCCCTTTAACTATAATGATGATAATAATAACACTTATTCATTTTTTCAACAAGTATTTATTGAGCATCTGTTACGTGCCAAGCACTGTTTTAACTACTGGGGATACAGAAGTGGTCCTCATGGCACGTAGGCAAGCACTTCGATGAGGAAACAAATGAAGAAGTAAGCTAGTTAGGATGTCAGAGGGTAGTAAGAAATATGGAGAACAATGAAGCAGGGATGGGTAAGGTTAGGACAGAGAGAGAACAGTATACGATTTAAAGTAGCGTGGTCAGGTAAGGACTTATTAAGCAGGCAACATTTAAGACATAAAGGAAGTGAGGGAGCAAGCTATGTAGAGACCTGGGAAAAATATTCTAGTAAGAGGGAACTTACAGAAGCACGTGTCACGTGTTCACAGAAGAGCAAGACCTGGGTAGCCGGAATAAAGAAAGCAACGAGGAGAGTAATAGGAGATGAGGTCAGAGAGCTAAACAGGAAGAAGGCCCTATTAGCTGGGTGAGCGTGCATTCTACCCATTCAGGACTATGGCATGTCTCTATTATAGTAAAATGGAGTAATTTCTTCATTTAGTTTTTATACGTTTCTTTTCTTTTTTTTTTTGTTCTTTTCTTTTTTTCATCCCAAGGCCTGAAAGAGCCTCGAAAGGACCCATAGTGCCTAAAGGAAGAAGCCCATTAATACCTTTGGGTATTCTTACTCTGTCCTGGAAAGCTAGCACCACCTTTGCCTGTCAATCAAAATGTAACTTCTTTATCCTCCCCTATCCCGCCAACTACTGGAGTCCTCAGGACAGAGGACTAGGGGACTTGGTGCTCTTGGCTGTCTGACCGCTGGACCAGGCCGCCCGGCCTCTGGCCACGCTGGCTTGGCACCCCCGCCATCAGCTGCCATTACCTTCGCCGCCTTTACCTTGCTTCATCCTTATACATTTCTTATTAACATTATTTCTAGGTATTTTATGTCTTTATGATTATTATGAATGGAATCTAGTTTTTTCCAGTATATTTTCTAGTTGGTTATAACTAGTACAGAAAAAGTGGATACTTCTTACATGCCTCCACTTGAACTGAACCTATTAAGTGTGAGAATTTTTAGTTAAATCTCTTGGATTTTAGAAACAGAATATCCTGACTACAGTAAAACTTACTCAAAAATGTTGAAAAGTTTCTGCTGATGGGATCCCTCTCGCACTACACCCTAATGTGCAGTGAGATGTTGCTGTCAGTCTGGGCCTGATAGTCACACTGATAGTCACAGCAAGTTTAGGAACTTGCTTTGTAGACCAGCTTTAAAAGAAGTTTTTAAAAATCAGGATTATATCTTGAATTAAACTAAATACTATTTTGGCATATGCAATGATCAACTTGGCCTTTGAACTACCAAAGAGATAATCAGTTGGGCGCTTGTTTCCTTTTTATGAGCAGGTTTATAAAAGTCATCTCTTCGAAGCTATTGTAAAAAATAAAGCACCCACACAAACAGCAATAATAGGTAATTATCACATCCTTTTTATATTTAGAAAAAGAGCATTTCTATTTAGGTGTTTAAATATTCCAATATCTATGTATCAAAGATAACATTTTTATCAAACTAGAGTTATAAAGTGTTTTGATTAAATATTTATCAAAAGATAAGCAGGGCAAGGTCCTGGGCCTCCAAGAGGCCGACAGCCACGTGGAGGTGGGGACGGGGGTAACAAGAAAGGAGCCAACCTGAGTGAGGGTAACACATACCAGAGGAGCACAGCAGAGTGAGCAGTCACTGCTGGTGGGAATGAAGTTCAAGGAGAGCTTCCTGGGAGTCAGCATGACCTCCCTTCTTCGGGATCGGCAGCCTAGCGCCTGGCGGGGTAGGCCGAATGGCCATCAGACAGGCTGCATCGATGGGGGAGATAAAAGCACTAGCCGGATAAAGCTGTCACCTGTGTCCCCAATGACAAAGCATAAACTATTATAAGATATTCTAATGGATTTTAAGTAAGAATCAAAATGTAGGATCCAGTGTGTCAGTAAGATATAAAATATGTATTAGAAATATAGCAGCGCAGAGAAAAAATTCTGAGCTAATCAGAAAAGTTTAAGATAAGAATTTCAAAAGAACGAGTGTGGCCCTGGCCGGGTAGCTCAGTTGATTAGAGCGTCGAACACCAAGGTTGCAGGTTTGATTCCCGGTCAGGGGATCATCCACTGAACGTGTCAGTAAGTGGAATAATGAGTGTGTCAGGATATTACATCAAAGGTGCTTTTGAAAAACGTTCAGTGAAAGTTAACGTTTGGGGAGAATTATTTCAATGAGATGATGCTACCACGCAGCACATTAAAAACCAGTGGCTGCCTCTTTCTATGAGCACACTGTAGTCCTGGATATGCTGAAGGGTCATCAGTAGTAGCTTGCCACCATGCTGTTCTCAGAGAAACCACGGCCAATGACAGCACGTTGCCCCCAAGTCTCCACGAGCACCTTCTGGTTAGGTTATCCTCTCGGCCTGCCTACAACATGGTGTGACACCAAGCTGACATGTATTTTCTGAGCTTATGGTAGCTTTATCTTTTACACCGCTCGTTCATGGAACAGAGGCTCTGCTGTTGCTGGTCAGACACAGCCCTGGTTGGAGAGGACACAGCTGCATACCGCGCCCAGGAAGGTTGTTAACGGAAAGAAGTGTTGTAAACGGCTCCCTTGGACAGTCTTCTTCTTGGGTGCTGACCCCCCGGCTGTGGGGCGCACAAACCATCTCTACCAGTCTGGCTGTTTTGTGGTTTTGCTGACTCTTTCCCGGGAAAATATCTCCTAACCCGGTCTTAGGAAACAGAAGGCTTAGTCACGTGCCCCAAAAGAGCACAACCTAGGTGGCTCATTGAACTGGCTGTGAGCTATGGCCGCTGATGTCATAGCGAGGACCTGCATCGGTTCCCTTCTTAAAGGCCCGCGGGTCATAGGAGCCAGGCTACTTGATCTCTTGCAAAACACTATTAACACCGGCCATCAGTTCCTCTCAAAGGAGTATAACATTTTCTGGCTGGGAATGCTGCGCGTAGTCATCTGATTATAGCAGTACATGAGTTCACTTCAGAAACGACTATAATTTGGAATGTGCTGGCTCACGTGTACACACACACACACACACACACACACACACATGCACTGCTGTCACCTGAGAGTTGTGTTGATACAATGATATTGTTTTTATTTGGGGAGCAGTTGTATGTTTGGAACTGAGGGTTAATCTTTATACGCATTGGCCAGTCCTGAACCAACGTGTTTTCAAACAATCTTACAACCCGATTCATCGAATTAATTAGTAAGGAGGACGGTCTGGAAATGGTTAGTTTAAAAAAATAAGGAGATTATCTGGAAGAGTGGTCCAGAACTTGCTATATGACAAGCGTTTCTCAACAGCCGGATCCATTCATGGTCACATGTCATCGGTCCATGTCATCAGGAAAGGCTTTGGTTTCTTCAGAGTCTCATGCATTCATTTTTCAGTCCAGATGGGGTGGAAATGTCATCAAAACGAAGTTATTAGAACTTTAGGATTTTCTTCGCTGTCCAATGAATCTCTTGTTTTTCTCCCAAACCTGAACCTGAAAATGAGACAGCTGCTAAAGCAGATTAAATATTCAAGACTCTCTTCTCTAAATGCCAGCCTGACACTGAAAAACGTTTCTGGTCACTAACAAGTAGTTATTGTAACTGGAACACGAACCTCAGAAGTCTCGAACTAATATTTTATTATTTGGATATTTGGAGTCCCCTTCTTAATTAAACACAAACAAATCCCAGAATGTAGTTGCCCTGCGGAAAGGACAGGTTGGTAGGAATGAAGTCCTTGGTGAGCTGAAGTTGATATTGAGATGGCTGTATCGTTCCAAGAACACAACTTGTCAACGATGGGCCCTCTTCCTCACGCTCCGTCGGGTCAGCATCCATCCATGTGACAAAGACTCTCTTTGTCATGGACAGGCACTGAAAACACGTTGTCTTATGTAACCTGGCAATAGCCTTAAGGAGTATTCCCCATATAACTGATGGAAATACTGAAGTGTAGTGAAAATTAAGTTTGCCTAAAGTTAAATTTCCCCAAATTTATGCAGATGTGGGGTTTGATGCCAGGCAGTTTCATTGCAGAAGTTCAACTTCTCCTACCATACCACCTATCTCTTAAGTCTTTGCCAATCTGTGGTGCTATAGAAAGATATTTGGTTTTTGTCCCCATTCCCAATATAGAGCTCACAAATCTCCTGTAATTTCCTGAAAGAGAAGGGCAATAGGAGCATCTTGTCTTTTGTTCACCTGAGGCAGCTCTTGGCTGAGCTCCTCTACATACCTTCAGGATGGCAGCTGGTTGCCAGCAAAACCAAGCCTTGACTGATTGGAAGCCTGGAATTTTCACCCCATTCCGCCAACCTCCACGGGGGAATAGAGGGCTGATGATTGGACTAATAATCGACACTGCCTATGTCCATAAGATGAAACCTCCATAAAACCCTCTAAACCCTGGGGTTTGGACAGCCTCTGAATTGGCGAGTACATCCTTGTGCTGGGCTGGGGGCACTCCCCAACTCCATGGGACAGAAGCTCCCGCACTCTGGACCCTTCTGGACCTCCCCCTGTGCACCTCTTCAACTGGTTGTTCATTTGTAGCCTTTATGATAGACCAGTGATGGTACGGAAAGTGTTTTCCTGAGTTCTGTGAGTTATTCTAGCAAATTACCGAACTTCGTTCAGGAAGGGGTTTGCGGAACCACTGACTCTGTAGCCAGGTTGGACAGAAGTGTGGATTGCCTGGGGACCTGATACTTGGGACAGGAATCTGAAGTGAGGGCCGTCTTGGGGAACTAAACCCTCAAACCTGTGGAATCTGATGCAAACTCCAGGTAGTTAGTGTTAGAAATGAATTAAATTATAGGCCAGATGGTTCCAGAACTGGTATCAGGAGGAAAAACCCTCACAATCTCATAGGCCAAAAGAAATGATACCAAAGTGTTATATCTGCCACTGAAATGTCTTTTTCTGTAAATTGCTTGTTCATGACCTTTGCTAGCTTTCCTACTGAGTTGTCTTTTTCCCCTACTAATCACTAAGGGCTTTATGTTTACTAGGTATAAGCGGCCCTGGGTTCATACCGCAGTTGCAAATATTTTCCTCCTGGCTTGTTGACCTTTGTCTTTATTTATGACTTCTTTTTTGCTGCGCCAACAATTTCTAAAATTACGTAATCAGATATATCTATCTTTTCCTTTGTGGCTCTTTGCTTTTCGTATCGTGCTCAGAAAGGCCTTCTCGGAAGTTGTAAAAATATTTGTGTGTTCTCTTGTGGCGTTTATGATTTTATGTTTTTTAGACCTCAATTTTTAATCTTTCTGGAATTTATGGGAATGCATTTTGAAGTAAGACTCCAGTTTTTAGTTATCCAAAATGGCTATGTTCTCACACCTGGTACTGAGTAATCTAAGTCTCCCCCCACTGCTTTAGAATCGCTACTTTTCATCACTGAATTCTCATATTTTCTCGGGTTTGATTCTGAACTCCATTCCAGCGACTTCTATTCCTACACCATTAGCACAGTGTTTTCAACACCATTGCTCAAGAATATGCTTTATTATATGATACGGCTACTCTCCACTTACTATTCTTCTTTTCAAGAAACTTCCTAGCCACTCTTGCATGCTTATTCTTTCTGAGGAATTTTGATCTCATTTTTTAAAGTTCCACTTACCATTTCACTTTCTGCATGTCCTCTAAGGTCTCTGGTAGAGTCTTTCCAAAACTTTCAGGGAAGAACAGAGTGATGATTCCGATCAGGATGGTCAGGCTACCCATGAGGATGTAGGGCAGAATCCTGTTGTAAGCCCCTGTAAGGCACAGGACATCACTTAGATGCAGGGACTCTCCAGGTGCTCTCGAGAATCATCGTGTAAAGGTGGCAAATGGTGTTTGACAGCAGTTTTGAATAGGAACACTTTCAGGAGTTAAAAAGTATGCAAGATACACCATTTGTTTTTGGCAGATGCCATTGCCCCAGCATTTCCCTCGTGATTTGCCTACTTGATTTTTGCATGAACAGAAGGTCTTTCATGTCGACTGGTATTCTCTAGGCTACTATTTAACCATGTGTGACAGATGTTCCTTTGATAGAAATCTTTGCCTACCAAAGTTCACCTCTGAGGGTGGAGGTACCTGGAGATGGGGGGATGGGAGAACATCAAGGGGAAAGAGGCTGACTGGGATGTTGCAAAGACAGGTACGAGCCAGCATGAATGGTGTGACCTTTGCTTTAGCCCCAACAGGTAGGCTGTGGTGGAAAGCTAGGTCCACAGAGTCATGAGACTCTATTAAAAAAATCTAAATGATAAGTTCCACCCAATTTAAGTCAATAAATGTCAGACACGATGAAAGCAGTGCTTTGGTTTCTTTGTGTAGTACATTTGTAAGTCTTGGTTTTCTATAGAATTAGAAGAACCCCTCGAATTCTGTTGGTGTCACTCAGCAGAATAATAGACCCCCATTTTGCTGCCCATCTGCATACAGAGATTACAGAGGAACAACACACCCCAGAATTTTATTTGACAAAAAACATTGATCTTGAAACCTTTCTGAGGCCTCTATGTCACTAATGGGAGTCGTGATTGTGAAATTGGAAGCTCTGTCTCAGACTCCTCCATTTTTTATTTACCAGTGGTCCACCGTGAGACTATAGGAGCATAATTCAGAAGTACAGGGAAGAACAAAGGGGAAACGACTCCATTCCACACAATAATGTGTTTTCTTGGATATTGTTCAGGGCAGCTGTGCAGAAGATGTTTAAGGTAGGAAAATGTTTCTCTAAGGATTGCGTATACCTTTTCTGAGAATTCATGTATTCTTTGGGGATGTGTATGTGTGTGTGTTCGAACTAGTAGGTAACCAATGGACAACCAGAAAGAATAAGGAGGTGTGCATATGTCTTTCATCAATAGAGCCCCTAATGAGGAGGATTAGGCTTGGAGAACCAGATATTGCATCTATTGGATATCCTCCTAAGGCATCTCTGGGGTGTTATTTCAGCTTGATAAATTTGATTGTATAAAAACTAAAATTTCCTGCATTGCAAAAAATAAAGTCAAAATGTAAATGATAAATTAGGAAAAATGTTAATTTTTTATTGATTTTTTTCAAGAGAGGGAGAGGAGTGGGGAGAGAGAATGAGACTGGGAGAGAGAGAAACATGAGTTTGTTGTCCCACTCATCCATGCACTCATTGGTTAATTCTTGTGTGTGCCCTGACGGGGACTAAGCACACACTGTGGGTGTGTTGGGATGATGCTCTAACCTGCTAAGCTACCAGGGCAACTAGGAAAAATATGTACAATGCACATACAAAGGGCTACTTTTTTTTTTCAATTACAAAGACCTCTCACAAATCAAAGACAAAAAGTTGAAAAAAAGCCATTAGAAAGATGGGCCAAAGACATGAACAGTCAGGTCACTGAGAAATAAATAGAATGTCAATAAATATATAAAATATGTTCAACCTCATTATAACTAAAGAAATGAAAATGAAACAACAATACCCATTTTTCACATAACAGATGATGGATGACTAAAAAACTGGATAGTCCCCATTGCTGGTGAAGATACAGAGAAACAGGCACACTCATGCACCGACAGTTGGGATGTAAATTGGTTTCATATTTAGAGGTTAACTTGGCAATATCTCTAACATTTTAAAATTGCTCCAGCAATCTATTAATCCAAGTATACACAATCAGACAAAGGGTGCAGGGACATAGGAAAATGTTCATTGCAGTATTTTTTTTGCAATAACAAAAACCTGGATGTTGCCTAAATGTCCATCCATTGAACCTAGTTAAATAAATTATGTATATACATACAGCGGAAGACTAGGCACTAACTAAAAAGGAGGTATGAGAACTATATAGACCAATAAAGGTAGTCTGATACTGTGTTAAGTCTAAAAAGTTGTGAAACAATATAGATGTATTTTTTTTCTGTTTAAAAAATGTATATATTAAAACAAAATGTCTGAAGGGCTGCTTACCAAACTGTTAATACCAATTACTTCTAGGCCTGTGATTTGGGGAGTTGAGGGAGAAGAGAGTATTTTTTCCAGTACCTTCTATGCTGTTTGAATTTTTCACAATGAAGATACATTACTTTCATATTTTAAAAAAAGAACACATGGCTAAGATGTCTCTCACCGAGGTACACAAAGTAGGGAGCGATGATGCTGCCCACCCTGGAGGCCATGGACGTGACCCCCACGGCCATGTTTCTGACCAGCGTTGGGTAGAGCTCAGCGGTGAAGACATACAGCATGGAGAAGGCGGAGGTGACCCCGAATTTCCCTAACATCACCAGGCTGATGGACAAGAAGTTGTAATCTGGAAAAGAGACCGCGTGTAAACAGAGGCACTTTTAGAAGTGATATGGTCTCAACTCAGTTGCTTTTATTTTCCTCTTGGCTTGAATGAGCTTGTGCTTTGTTTTTGTTTTTGTTGTTTTTTACAATGGAAAGCTATTCCCCAAATAATACTTTCTCTGCAAATGTCTTCATCATCGAGGCGGACGAAGATAGAGAGAGAGGGGCCGCTTTGTGCTTCACTCTGCTGTTGTTCTAGAACACGTATGCATGCAGTAACCTTTGTCTGCTTGTATTTGTTGCAAGACTTTCACAGTAAATTGTCAGCATGTTAATATAGTTAAGTTTAATTTTCAAAGAGGACTAATCCTTTCTATCCTGTTTATTATTATTAAGAAATGCATATTTCTATGTATAACACTATGTGTCAATAACCCATTGATTGCCTTAACGTTTTAATAATATGAGAAAGTTAGACAGGGAAGAGGGAAGTATGTCCCTTTGCATGCTCTTTAACTAAAACATCACAGACCCCCCAAATCACTGAATCTATATGAGAGCCGGCGTATACTACCAACTCTAATACTCAAGTATACACCTCAAGAAAAGGTTTGAAAGTATCAAGAAACTGGGAATTAGGGTTGTGACTTCAAGGAAGAGGTTTGAGGCTTTTAGGTGAATGTTTCTGTGAAGGGGGTGCCTGGGAGCATGCCTTTTCCTCTGGAGGTAATGATTCCCAAGTCTCCAAGGCTGACTCATCCGTTTGAGCTGTGTTTGTCTGAACACAGGAAATCACATAGTTAGCGATCATTTGTCTCATTGACTTTGGAATGGTATATAATGTAGAGGCTACGTAAGTAGGGAACGGTGACCAGTAATTAGCCTAAGTCAAGGTGTAGATCTCTTCCATTAGGCTGTTGACATTGGTTAACTTCTTACCTACAGGTACCAACTGAATGAGGAGAAGCACGCCTCCCCCCAAGAACAGCGCCCCGGCTATGATGTAGCATCTGGGCAGAGTCCGCAGGAGCAGCCAGGCTGTAATGTAAGCTGGGACTTCAATCAAGGCGGACAGGAAGCAGTTCAGGTAGGCATCTCCGTGCAAATTAGGAGAGTTGAGAGACAGAGCGAAGTAACCCACTGAGGTGAGCATCCTAAAAGACAGCAGAAAAAACCCAAATGACAAAAGAATGGCCTGAATTACTCTAAACTTTCATAATGGTCAAGAAATGGTCTAGATTCTGTCTTCCTATGAGCAGCTCTAGCTTCAGGGCTATTTAAAAGTAAATAAATTTACTTACTTTTATTTAAATGACAGTAAATAAAATCAGAGTCAGTTCCTCTGGCGCACTAGCCACACTTCAATTGCTTAGTAGCCACACGTGTCTAGTGGCTACTCTAGAGGACAACACAGGTAAAAACATTTAATCGCTGCGGAAACTTCCATCGGACAGCGGGGGTCCAGCTACACCAATATGCAACAACACCGATCCTGGTCCGGTCAATCTCACATTTCAACATTTCCAGAACAGTTTGTACACCCTCATTCCCTGAGAGCTATTATTTGAAGAAAGAATGTGTGTCAATTATGTTGGTGACATAAAATCCAGACTTCATTCTTATCAAAAAACAAGAAGGAGAAGGAGGAGTAGAGCAGGAAGAACAGAAGGAGGTAATTCTGTGGGATCCACTTCCTGTAAACTCCCATGGATCCACTAAAACTCACTTTAGAGAAAAGAATGAAAGTCCCATGATACTTCAAAGCATCACAAAGTGCATACCACGTGTGCTGCCCTTACAAGTTTACCTCCACATAAAAGCTTCTCTGTGGAAAAATTACTGCCCTAGGCAGACTCCCCTGTGCAGAATTGGCTTATTATTAGCATGAAAAGCAGAGGATATCTGAAAAATCTTTCCAGGACACTGTTGGATATTTTTACACATACTTAACTAGGTTGGGTAGCCCCATGGCTAATCCACAACGCAGCCAAAAGTTAGACTGCATTGCTCTAGGAATCGTGGTAATTTTCATATTTGGTAGTAAGAGCAGCTCAGAAAAAAAACCCAGCAACTATGCTGGCAGGTGAGTACTAAGGAGGCCTGCCACAAGGGAGGGAAGCCAGGTGCCTGGACACATTTGCTTAACTTAGTCAGAAGCTCTGCCACTGATTTCCTTGAACCGGCAGAGCGGGACGACCCTATAAATAGACTAGTTGCAGTCTGAACCTACTAGTTCTGAGATTATTTGTGCTCTTGCCATCACGGGATAGGCATCTTCTTTTTTTCTTCCTCATTTCTTGGCAGATCCATGATTAAATCTAGTGTACGAGTCAATTCACTATTTCAATGCCTTGTTAGTTTGCAATAAGCAAGTATGAAAAGCTTGTCAGAACGCAAATATGGGCAGCAGGGGTCGGATTATTCTAACCTCACTGTCAGTTGCCAGCAAAGCTTAGGAAGCAAGAGCTGAATTAGCATACCCGCTTCATGCACCAGGGACATCATTAGTCTTTTTTTTTTTTAATCCTCATCGGAGGACTAGAAAAAGAGGAAGGGTGTGAGAAAGAGAGACAGAGAGAGAATATCATCCACATGAGAGAGAAACATTGATCAGTTGCCTCCTGTAGGTGCCTGGACCGAGGATAAAACCCAAAATCCTTTGGTGCACAGGACGACACTCCAACCAGCTGAGCCACCTGGCCAGGGCACATCATTAATCAGTCTTAATCCCAATAATAATAGGATAATAGGAGGGGAGGGACCCTTTCCTCCGTGGGCTTACTGCAGACTTAAATATTGTTCTCTGTGACTTCTTTTTCAATGTCCAGTTCTATGAACTGAATTGAGGCATCTCCAATTAACTTAAAATTTGATAACTTTTATTTGTCTTAGGAAGACCCAGGCCTTGCCCTGATGTTCCCTTGAATTCAAGCAAATTGGTCAAACACTTATGTGCTGCATACCACACTTCCAGGTCACCAATTACTTACCATAGCAGCAAGGACATGATGGTTATTGTGGCGATGTTCCTAGTCCTGAACAGGTCCAGAATGAAGGCTTTCTGTTGCTTCAGGGGTTTTAGCTCCTGCAGCTAAAAATAATGCAAATAACCCTGAGATTATGAGGCAGTGAGGAAGTGTCTTTGGCCATGACAATGTAGAAAAAACTTATGCATGTAACTCTCACTTTACCTTGAAGATGCTTAGAAGTCTGGAATTCGCGGGGAAGAAGGGCATCTTCATATATGATGCTTTCTTCTAACACTTTAAAATGTTTGTGGCCCATTTCAGACAGAAGCCTTTTGAATATATAATAGTGGCTCGGCTGTCTCTTTCTAGAAAGCCTGCTAATGTAGCCTTGCCCTGACTCGTGCTCCTTGCTCTGGGTCCCGAATCACCCTGAGCCCTGCCTGTTGCTCACGCGCGGGGCGGTACAGACCCAAACTGCCTTGAGGGTCCTCTCTGCTTTCTATATTTTTCTTGCTGGTGTCTCCGTGTCAGAACAGATTTGGGTTAACTGTGGGACCTTGGGAAAGTTACTAGCTATCCTCTCCGAGCCCTCATTTACTTCTCTGTAAAATCATTGGGAGAAGATCAAATGAGATCATATGCATAAAGCGTAGCATAGTACTTGAGTTTTGTAAATGCCCGGCACATTCTAACTGTTGACACTGTCCCCGCGCCAGGGAGGAGAAGGTGCCAGCTGGCAGTGGGGAGGGGCCGTTTCTTACTGCTGTCAGTGGGCTTTTCCCTCCTCTACTCTTCATTCACCTGTGTTAACTTGCCCTGTGTGAGGAACCTAGGGAATCAAGCTTATGCGCATTGAAACTAAAAGTCACAGACTCTGAGGTGGGGAATCCCCTTGGGATGAAGGGCAAGGGCTCTGTGGCCCCCAGGGTGAATGTGCAATGGGGCTGGGGACTAGGCTCCGTGGGGAAAGCAGTGAGGCCGCTGGCCCTGCCTTTGCAGTAGGTGTTCCCCAGATAGCAGCCCCCTTCTTTCGGGAATACTCAGACAGGCCTATTACCTTGTTTCTTCCACACCGTTTGGGGCATATGCTGCTCTCTGTGATGACAGCAAAGCAAAGCCCCTGCTTAGCTGGAGGGAAGCTGCAGGGCTCGGGGAGCAACGCCAGGCACAGAGGGGACCTGTGGGTCAGGCCTGTGCTAATACTTGGTGCTTCCACAGGGCCCTGGTGAAAATGCAGATTGCCAGGTCCCACCCCAAACCTGCTTTACCAGACTCTTTCCTGGGGCCCACAGGCCTGGGAATCTGTATTTTAAGCCCCTTGGGTGATGGTGATATGCAACCACGTTTGGAAGCCTCAGGACAAGAACATTCTTGTATCCAGGGCTTATGCTTGGCCTTTGTGGAACCAGCAAAACGCCTTTGCACCAGGCCCCATGAGCAGGTGGAAGGCGCTTCAGAAAGGAAGTCAGAGAAGCTTGGGATTGCTGGCCAGGGTGATACTACTTTAGGTTCTTTCCTGTGCAAGTTAATGCACTGCCCCTTCTATCAGGTAAGAAAGCCCAGGTAAGTGCATGCAGTAGAGAGACCTAGAGAGACGTCTAGCTGTGTGATCCTGGACAAATTACTTAGCCTCTCTGTACCTCCGTTTCCTTTCCTGAGAAATGGGCCCACAGCTAGCATGAACACGAAACACCCTGAGCAGGCTGAATTTGCCAGCCCACGACTATGCAGATCCCCCGAGAGAGGATCCCACCTGGGAGGTGAGCAGGGGAGATGACCGGCCTTGGGAAAGCACAGGCTCCTGGCCCCGCCACGCACCTGTCCGGTTCAGGTGCGGTGTGCCTCGTGGCAGGAGGAGAGGCGCTGTCAGAGCATGCACTTGAACACTGGACTTTACTCTTACATATCTGTAACTCTATCCCTCCTGTCTCGTGGTTGCGTTTATCTATGTAGTTCTGATCTCTGCTACTGGACTGCAAGTTCCTCGATGATGCGCGTCTGACTACTTGTCCGACACATCCCAGTACGTACCCGGCACAGCCCCGAGATGCTGAAGCGTTAAGACACTCCCAATGTTATTTTTGCATCCAGTTAAACTGACTAATGTTGAGAATGGAATTCTTGGTCTGAAGAGCAAAGGATTAAGAGATGTTTGTCCTGGCAGCCCTGTGAGAGCTTGGGTTCATGGCCACTGTAATGAATCCTCCAGCCACAGCCACAGTATCTGCTTCTGTCAAAGGTCCTGGAGGCCAGGGATGGAGGACGCCTGGGAGTGGAGTGTGGGCACGCTCCACGGAGCCCTGCAGACTTGCATCCTTTCACTGCGGCCCCATCCTCATGTCCTGAGCAGCCCCTACCCTTCTCTTAGCCAGGAATGCCCTGCCCCATCCTCTCCTGGGTTTGGACCTGCCTCTTCAGCCCTGAGTCACTCGGCTTTCTCTCTCTTTTCTGTCACGGTGTCCACTCCTTGGGTACTTAACATTGCCTCCTTCGTGTCATCATGTATCTTTCATCTAATCTTCTTGACAGTCTTAGTGACATTCCACTCTCCTTAAACACAGGAGCTGTGTCTACTGTTGGTTTTCTTTGGGGGCCAGCACAGGGCATGGCTGAGAACACTTCGAGTCCTCACTGACTGTCAGAAAGGGCCGCTGCGTCCACAGCTATCAGCTTTTCCTCGAGGCCTCCTGCCCACAGGGCGAGTCCTCAGGCCTTAAAGGTCTAGACACGACACAGCGAGACAAAAGACATGCATAACTTCCTCAGCAGGCTTTGGTAAGAGGCAGAGTTCACTGCCGAGTGCGTGGTGGAACGCCCCTCAAACACATTTCTCCACTGAATCTGGACGTTCAAAAATCACCAGCACATAGCTGCCTCCGCAGTACGGCGCAATACCGAGAAAAAGTTGGAAATGAACTTGCAAAAGGGAAAGGAACGAATATGTAGTTAATACTCGCTCTCGGCTAAGCAGTTTCCATATCTTGCTGCCCTTCGTTCACACACAGCTCTTTGAGGTGGGTTTTATCTCAGAGTTCAGTCATCATTTGTGGACAGAGCCTGGTACGTGGTGGCCACTCGAAGCATATTGAAGTAGTTAAATGCCACAACGTCAAGAATGTGCGGCCGACCTCAAAGGGAAACACCTGCAAACACTTACCTCCACAGGGTTAAAGATCACCGCCGGCACAGCTGTGCGGTTCATTTTTGCAGCTTTTTGGATGATAGTCTCAGCCTCTCCAAATCTTCTCTGGGATATCAGCCACCGGGGAGACTCAGGAATAAACCTAGAATTCATTTTTAATGGTTTATAATTTCCCACAATGGCAGGGTTTGATACTGTATTAACTGTCAGTTGACCCCCGAAAGAATTTTTATGTGGTAAAATTCTAGTTTGTCTTTTAAAAGAAAATCAGGGGAGCGAGGCCTCCTACGATTTCTGTTGATTATAAGAATAAATAAAAGCACCTTCAAGTTTCAAAGTTCTGATCAAATCACAAGACTGATCATCGGTTGCGCCTGAAGCCAGGAGCGGACGTGAGGGTTGGCATTCACAGTGCATGCAGCTCAGCCAGGGCAGCTGGAGAGGGCCGTCCACAACCTAACAGTCAAGGGTGGCTCTCGAAAGAAACACAGCCTTATGGTCCGTGTGTCCATCCCGAGGAGACTGCCTCGTGCCCCAGCCAGAGATGCTCACAAGTTTACTGTGTAAAGGACGGCTTCTCCTGTGGTCTGAGGAGCAGGTGGGTGCACGGACATCCGCCTGTGGGCTGTCCTCATGAGCGTCAGCAGACTCCCAGGCCAGTGAGCGCCCCAGCCAGTTTTTGGGAGACAGCCAATGTTGTCTTTTTTAATAAATGTCTAGAAAGTTCATTTTTTAAATTACACAATTTTCTCCTCTTCTCTAATTTTTCTTTTTTTTTCTATTTCTATTTATTTGTATCATGCACATATTTAGTTACATTTTACAATTCTTTCCTAATTTTTATGTCTCAGAATCGCTTAGCCATTCTTCTGCCAGCTCTTGTTTTCCTTACCTATCTGTCAGTACTTAGTTATTCTGGAAAGTAAGTTACGTGTGGCAGATGCGGAGGCCTCCTGTAATTAAATGGGTCCCACCAGAGCCTCGGTGGGAATGATCTCAGAGCAAAACACGACTTGTCAAGTGGCCAAGCCCCAGCTCCCTGCCCCAGCCTGCTAGCGCCACGCTTGAATGCTGAGCCCGGTCTGGATTTCTCCAGATGTGCCCTTCCTTGGGCTGTGGTGACTGTGATGATGTGAGGGCACCGACCTTCCGTGATTAGGGCTGGGCGGTCCCGTAGAGTAACCACTAACCACACGTGGCTTGGAGCTAGTGCGACAAGGGTGACTGAGGAAATGAATTTCCAATGTTTTTTACTTTAATTTTAATTTTAAAAGCAGCGCGTGACTCGTGACCACTGTCACAGTGCAGAGTGAGAGGTCTCACTACAGTCACCGTGTGCGTCCTGGGCGCTTCTGCTTCTGAGCAGCATCCTTCCCCAGCCAGGCTGTTCTTTACAATGTCCTACCTTCATGGTCTACCATCACGGCCTCAGGTTCCTGCTGTTTAGGCAGCTCAATATCGCAAGGCTCTCCCCATGTTGCATCTTTCGGCTCCTTCCCCACCGCAAACCCGCACTGCATTCGTCCTTGTGACCACTTACTGACAAGACTTTTAAAGGGAACTTGGGCTGTAAAATATGCCAGGCCTCTTGCAGTGACTCTGTGTAGGTCCCCCTCCCATTTCCAGCCCACCGACTCAGGCCGGCTGTAGGCTCAGCTGTAGAACGGCCCCGGTGTTTCGGTTCATGAAGAATCAAGTCTAGCCAATCATTTGAAAAGGCAGGGGAGCACCAAACAGGGCTGCCCACGATAGCCTCTCTGTAGTTTCAATTCAGAGTGATTGCTGGATTGGGCAGGGTGTTGCTGGAGAGCTGTGTCCCACACTGAGCAGGCAGCAGGGAGCCTGGCAGCCCAGGCATCCCCCACATCATCCCAGCCCAGGGCACAGAGGAGCATCACTTCAGGAAGGCCCACCCATAAGAATGGGATTTTCAGCATAAAGTGATTTTGTTCTTAGAGGAAAATGATAAGATTGTTGTTTTAACCTTTTAGGATGAGTATGCCGCTGGCCCCAGGCTGCCTCTCTCTGGGGCGGTGCTGGCCTTGGGACAGAGTGTCCACAGCCAGGAGCACTCCCAGACCAGCCATGTGCAGCAGAGAAAGAACTCTCCTTAGGGCAAGAGTGAGGACGCTCCTCAGGGGATGGGCCTTCTTGGCTGGAAACTCAGGGGCTGACCCATCAGAGTTCATCCTTGCTGTGCTATTTGGTCCCGAGGCAAAGAGTCAAGGCCCTCAAATTAAAATCCCAACTAATCTTTTCCAGTCAATCAGAGCCCTTCTATTTTCATTCTTTCTCTCTCCCTCTCTCTCTCTCGCACACACGCTCTCTCTCTCATAGAATTATACTATTATAAGTTTGATTAGAACATATTTTAAAAGTACTGGTCTCTTATGCCAAAAGGACAACTAGAGCCAGGAAACATCAATTACTAAAATCATTCATCTGAAGAGGCAGAAAATAACCTACGAATAATCCTATCTTGTGGCTTCAGAGACTCTTGGGTCACCAACACCATTTACACTAGGTTCAGTTAGCCAGGAGGTTGTGGGGAGGGTGTGATGATGACAACGACAATGATGATGAGGATGACGGTGACTCTCATTCCAGAATGCTGCCCTGGTCTTGTAGATCTGGGGCACCTGCTTCCCTCGGGGGCAGAGCTGTGTCGATAATGGCATGCCCTCCTTCACCAGAAGCTCTCCTGACCCTCAGACCAGGTTCTGCAGGAAACCTCCGACTCTGAACAGTGGCTAATCTTTAACACACTGTCTCTCAAATTTCAGGGACGTAAGAAAAAAAGTGCTCCCTCCCCCCATGCATGCCCATGCCAAAAATGGCCGCTGGTAAACCATAGCTGTCTTAGAGGTCGTTAAAGGACAGTAGCTTGGAGTGGGTCCAACCTGAGCCATCTGGTCTAGGCCACTTCCCAGGCGGTGTGTCTGAAGGACAGGGCAACCATGAGGGCTGACCTGTCAGTTCAATAAAATGATTGTAGAAATGCTCATTGTGTGTAAGCGGGTAGAGATCAAACGGTTCGGTAAAACCAGTCCCTGCTGGGAGATTTGACTTTGATATCACGAAACCAAACCAAAAAGAATTAGAGAGAGAGAGAGAGAGAGAGAGAGAGCCAGTGATGGAAGAAATCCCCTTTCCTCTCGCTTAAATGTGAAAACCCAAAGAAATGGAGAACCCCCAAAAGAGGGCACAGATGAATTCTTATTGCCCCTTTCTTAATCTGTTCTGCCCCTGAAATCCCCCACGTGCCACTGGGTGGAACTGGGGCTGTGTCTGAAGTCTTTGGGATTCCCATACTGACGTATCAAAATTGGGTTGGAGGGTTGAGGGAGGAGAGAAAATTTCAATAACAACTCATTAAACAAAAGTAATTCTCTCGCCCCTCCAGACAAAGCAGATAAACAGGCACACCTCAGATGCCTGAGGAGGGAGACTGTGTTAGTCGAGTCTATAAGGAGGAAGATTTCCTGGACAGAGACGTGTCAAAAGAGCAGGGGGATGGAGTTCAGAACAACAAAACTCAACAGGACCATCTCCACGCATGAAAACAACCAACAGTAGACAAGAGTGGGGAGAGCCTGGGGCGAGAGGTCTCTGGATCTCCCAAGAAAGGAGCTTTGTGGGACAGTGGAGAATTAAACCCCAGCACCCAGGCCTCCCCCAGCCAGGCAAACAGCCTCTGGGCTCCAGGGCGGCCTCGGCCAGCTGCAGGGAGAGGGCCCTCAGTCAGCCCCAGGCTCTGGGTCCCAGGCTGTGCTGGCCTGCAGCAGGGGGCTGTCTGGGGCTGAGCCACACTCACCACCACAGCGGGATGCACAGCACCCCCGGCACGGTCAGCGCCAGCAGCAGCATCCGCCAGTCTCTGATGAAGTAAGCAAACAGTGGCAACAGCATGTAGCCAAGTGCAAAAAATGTGCACACTCCTAACGTAGAGAATATGATACGCACTGACTTGCCAAGAATTTCTGTTCCTGTTCAAAACAAGGGAGGAATATTAGCATTTTAACTTACTTTAATATTTGCTCTTTACATCATTACCTGGCAGAGTTCAAACTATAGTCACTTATGAATGGAAAAGGTGTTTGCCTCGTGGCCCAGAGCAGGTGTGGTCAGGGTGGAGGAAGGTGAGAAGGGACTCAAGGCTTAATGCTTTATAGAAGGTAAGTTTTCATGAGATTTTAAAGGAGCTTTAGATATTTTTTCTTTAAAGATCATTTTATATCATGGAAATAGCAGCCCAGGCCCAAGAGGTAATCTCTTTGGGGAATGCCACATTTCCAAAATCTGAGCCCCAGGGTAGGGGACAGAGAGGTGTTCCAGGAGACAGTGGGGGCTCTTCTGAGGGGCTCTGTGGGGTCACAGTGCATTAGCCTTTCCCATAACTCTCTGCTGTACAGACACGGACCCTGGCCTTTGTGGAAACAGTGGAGCATTCACGGTTACTGGGTAGGGCTAGGATGCTCTTTGCCACCCTTGAGCCTTGGAATCCATCCGGTTCTGCAGGTGCTCAGAGAAGGCCCCAGTGCCCAAGGGCTGGATTCCCCTGAAGCCACATCATGCCCAGGGATCTGCCCCAGGCAGACCTCAGCCATTCAAACCAAGAAAAGAAGGCACTGTTCTTCTGGCCTGCTGGTGGCAGCCCTGGAGCTGGCCACACACCCAGGGAACTCCACAGAGCTTTCCCAGGACACCACAAAGGCCCAAGAGTGCTTGGTGTGTGGGGCCCTGTTTTGGGAAAGGACACGCACATGGCTGTGGGTCCTGCTCTGCTCAGCGCCACGACGGTTGGCTTGGCACTGTTCTTCCAGAGATGTGCCCGCCCTCCAGAATCCAAGAATAAGCTCCTCTGTTGTCACAGAGCTCCAGGCCCTTTCCCCAGCATCCACTCAAGGTCCCTGGGGGTGGAGACCTGGGCTATGGCAACCTTTTGTTTGAGGTCTTTCCACCACAACAGAGAAGGAGCCCAGGAAACACAAAGCAGACCATTCAAACACCACTCAGATTGGCTTTCAAGAGAGATTTTCTCCATCGTGTTTACATGCCCTGAGCCCAGGCTAAGGAATAAAGGGCTAATTCTAGAGAAGCAGTAAAATGACCACTTTGACCTGTTCCTATCCCTGCCCCCCTGTTCCTTACTCAGCATGACTGAGCCATGTGCCATGTGGCTCCCTCTGCGACAGCCATTTCTGAAACCAGACCGATCGAAGTGGCCAGTACTGCGTGCCTCTCCCATCCTAGACTGAAGACATGAGACCCAACCCCCAGGGAATCTCTCAGCCTCTAAGTTCATTTCCAAGGCTCGGGCCTTGTCCCTCTTTGAGGACCGTGAATGTTATTTCCGGATTTTCCTTACCCTGTTAATGACCTTCCTACTTCTCCACCGGAGGACTGCCCCTGCTGTGGTTTCTAGACTCTGCCTGTGACAGAGCGCTGTGTTTCTGAGCAGAGACTCAGAAGTGAAGGGACAGAGGACTGGCTTGTAGAAAACAGAAAGCACACAGCGCCGTGTGAGGATCTTGTAGAATCGTGAGGCCAAGGGAGCTTCCTCCTGGCCCCATGAGCCTGATAAGAGACAGCAGTTATGCTGCTGCGTTCCTGGATAACCTCCCTCTCGGAGGGCAGGTCCCAGGCAGGAACAGCGTGGTTCTCACTTTGCTGAGTGATCACCGGGGGCGGACGCTTCGTAAATCTAGCTCTCTGCCGTTCTGTGTGTGGAGCAGCATGGATGGCATGAACCTGAGTAGGTCTCGTCAGCACACCTTCCTGCTGTCTGACTCTGGATAATCACCTTCCTTAGCCATCGTCATCATCATCGTCATTGTCATTGTCATCTTCGTAGCTAGCATTTTTTTGAGTAGATGCTTTGTGCCAGGTCCCAGACTAGGTGTTTACCTGTTACTAAGTTTATCTGTTTAAATCTTCACAACAATTATGGAAGAATATGACTTCTATTCTCTATGTAATCAGCTGAGACTTAAAGAGCTGGAACAAACTGCCTAAATTCACACATAATAAATGGGGCGGCCAGGAGTGATGTGTGACATGCTTGCCCTACAGGTAACATCTAGAAAAAAATCATCTGGGGGCAAAGCCTGGGCCTCGTCAAGCAGTCTTTCAACTGAGCTTCTAGTGGGGACACGCATGGGAGATGGGTGAGGCCATACGAATCCCCCTTCCAGGCGTGAGGATTGGCATTTTCTTTGCCTGGGCTGCTGTTGGAACCAGCTGGAGACCCACCAGCCTGAGGAAGGCTGAGAGAGGCGCCCGATTCCTGGGGACCTTTGCTGGCCTGAAGCTGCTGCAAGCTTCCCATGTGGTTGGCTGGCTGTGCCACGGGTACGGGGGGTGGGGCTCAGGCTCTGCTGGCTGGGGCTCCTGTCCTGGCCTCTTCTACTCCCAAGGCTTTTGCTCCCAGGGCAAAGCCCAGTTGGTCTTAGTCCAGTTGGGCCTCTGAGAGTCCCTGGGGAGTAAAACTCTGACATCCAAGCCAGAGGAACAAGTCCTGGCCAGAGTGTCCGCCCACTGCCTGTCACCACCAACTGAATCTGAGCGCTCCCCCCGTGACGGAGTGACTCAGAGAGGCCCAGGCTCACTCCCACACGGAGCAGGGCCCCTCTGTGGTCATCAGTCATGGGTGCAGTCAGGGGCCACTGAATCCAGTCCACATGATGAGGAAACAACCCGGATGTGCATCCACTGCTGAGTGGATGGACAAGGTGTGGTGTGCCCATACAGTGGGATGTTGGTTTGTGCTACATCATGGACAGACCCTGAAAACATTCAGTGGGGGAAGTCAGCCACAAAGGCCTCCTATTGTGTGAATCCATTTATCAGGAATGTCCCGGACAGACAAACTCACAGAGACAGAAAGTATGTCAGCGGTCGCAAGGGCCAGGGAAAGAGGGGAATGGTGCCTGCTAACGGGCCCAGAGCGTCCTTTGGGAGTGAGGAAAACATTCTGGAGTTAAACAAGAGTTGATAGTTGTACAGCTTTGTGAGTATACCAACAACCACTGAATTTGAAACTTTAAAAGAGTGAGTATGATGGTGAGGAAATTATATCTCAATTTGAAAACATTTTAAAAATATGTGGCTGATAAAGCCTGCATGATGAAGATACTAAATTTGAATTTTGCCCGAGCCTCCTGGTAGCCAAAGTAACACAGGAGGACACAACCCACCGCATACTTATCGAAAGGAAGGACACATCTGGACATCAGGGGAAGCAGAGCTTTACGGTCCAGCACGCTGGTGCCAATGCTGCACGGGAGGTTGATGTTAGGAGCCCCGGGGAACTACTAAGTCAACGAGTCAGTCAAGACTGGAGGCAGTTAAGTGTGTGAAGTAAATGTGAGCAGCTAGTTACAAGGATGCTGCTGGCATTTTACCTAAAAGCCTGTGGACAGGTTGAAGGCCTTATTTCTGGGAAACAGCAGGAGGTTGTGCCGGCAGCTGCAGTATGGGGAGGGTCAGTGTCCTTGGTCCTGAGTGTCATTGCCTCCTAACACAGGGGCACTCAGGCAGTTCCCTGCCCCCACTTCCAGGTGTGGTCACTCTCTGTTCCCATGGGCAGCACTGCTCCCCCCCACCCATCCCTCTCCTGGTCTCCCATGACTCTGGCAGGCTTGTTGAAAAGCAGAGCAAGGAGCGGACCCACTTTGGCCCTGCTTAGCAAAAGGAGTAAGCCAGCTTCCTGAATGACTGTGGAGACTCTTAAACCTGGGGGGCCATCACTGTACAGTCTTGCCAGCTCTCCTCAATAGCCAGAGGGCAAAGTGAAAGCCTGGACAGAACCTGTCCGCCCAGACCCCAGGTGTCGGTTCCTTTAGTCAGAGCCAGGAACTCACTACATCAGCCCCCAAACGCCAGAGGGAGCTCCTGTGCCGCAGAGAATCCTCCAGCCACAGCGTGCCCAGCGCTGGGCCCATCGCCCTCCACTCCCCAGGCACTGATGTGGGAGCCCAGCCGGTCCAGGAGGAGGGTAATTTTAGTGACTCTCTTAAGAAAGTTCAGACCTGAGAGCCCAACACAAAGGGTCTCCTACCAGGACACCGGGTCAGCAGCTTCCCTCAGAGCCTGGTGGAGTAAAACTACAGCCAGGGAGGCTTCCGAGGCACCCTACAGCAGCTCCGCCCCAGGCCAATGGGGGGCCTGCCCAGTCCAGCGCCCTGCCTGGCTTGACCATCTGGGCTCTGACTGATCTTCCATGATCTCACTTTTCCCCTGGCCCTCCCCCTGCTCAGCACGGGCCGCAGGGTGGGGAGTAGGTTGCAGTGTCAGGGCCAGTTGGGCAGGACTTGCCTGCAGGGGACTTAGGGTGGGCTGTCCGGGCCTCATCCACCCTTACCAGGGAGGCTCCATGGCCCCGGAGGCACCCGGTGCCGCTGGAAAGGCCGTCTCAACGCCACCGCCTAGCAAAACCTGAGGGACTCCACACCCAGCACCTACCCCGCCTGGCTGCCAATCCCACCGACTGGGCTTGCCGGCTCCACCACAGTTCTCTGCCTTCGACTTCGGATGGTCCTTTCCATACCCCTAAAGGGGTGTGCTGGCCTCTGGCAGAGCCCTCTGTTTTGAGGGGGGTCTGTCTAGTCTCTAGTGTGTCTCTGGCCCAAGTAGAGCCATACACTGAGTTCCAGGTATTGGAAGGGTCACCAGAAAGAAGATGCATTCTGGGGCATTTAGACCATGAAAATGATAGGCTTTGCTGTGCCCCCAAATCCTGTGTCCTGGGGCCAACTGGCATCAGGAGGTTGCAGTTTCTGCCCCGAATCCCTCCAATCTCTCCAGTTCCCAGCACCACTCTCCCGAAGCTCTCCGTGTCCTCTATGCCAATGGCTTTCCTCCCAGAGAACTTGCCCCCCCTTCCCCTACAGAGGCCCCTCCCGCTGCAGCCTGTAGAGAGGGTCCTATCTGCCAGGTCCACATGGCTTCAGCCTGCTCTCCCCCCTCCTCTCTTCAGATGCTGAGGCTGGGCCCATGGCCTTGTGAAGGGGTTCTTCACAAATGATTAAAGGAGTGGAATTTGAATAATTCCATCTTGGCAACCCGACAAAGGGTGTACACATCCTCAACTAAGAAAACACCGAATTTCCAAAGCCAATGAGTCATCCAGACTTCTAAAGGCAATCAGAATCATCTTACTAGACCCAGACTTCTGAGGCAAGAAGCATCATTAGACTTTCATTAAAGGAGCTCTGCTAATAATGACGCCGTGACAATGTGGATAAACTGGGCTGGCACCGAGCCCATGAGGATATATTGCCACACTAGACATGGGACTTGGTGTCTGTTGTCCCAGAGGTGCCCCTCAATTCCCCTTCTCTCACCTGTTCAGAGAGAGCAGGAGGGTTCAGAGAGCATGCTGGGGACTCTCACTTCTGTGGACTCCCTGATCCACCTGCCTGCAGTTCACCTCCCTTCCCCCAAGGAAAAGCTGGTGAGGGCCCTGGGGCCTCCTCATGACCTTCAGCTGGTGGGGCCCCCTCATGCAGCCTGCTGTTTCCAAAGCAAGGCGGCTGCCAGGAGACAGGACTCCTATCGGCACTGTGGCTGGTCCTGCACGCAGCTGATAGGCTCTCAGGGTGGGCTCTGACTTGGGTGAGAGCAGATCTGCCCAGCGATGGCGGGCTGGCACTGAACTCCTGCGTGACCCGTGCCTCTCCGCCTATGTGCCGGCCACACCAGCTATCCCCAGTCCCTCCACAGACCATGCGCAGCTGCCAGGAACACTCTCTGGCCCTGTCCCAGGCAGACGTCTTGAGCTTCCACAGTTCAGCTCACACACATCCCTGGGCCATCCCTCCCCGAAGACCCCCCACTCGCTGCCTCTCTCAAGCCCTGTGCTCCTGAAATGTGCCTTGGCTGTTACGTGGCTGGTTCCCTCCACCACACTTCAGGACCCAGCACACAGCCAGCACCCTGTGAGTGTTTGCCTTGCCCGTGGCCGGACCGGTGAACCTGTGGCTACCATTCCCCTCACTCACCACGCGTCTGAGGCTGGTCACATGTTGGAAGCACAGTTCATGGGTTGAGGTGCTTCCTTCTGTGCTGAGTGAAAGCATTCCCTGTGCCCCCTTCAGTGGCCCTCCTCTTCCCAGGCCTCTCAGAGGGTTGGAAGGAGGAGTCTCCAGGATCAGAAGCCATTCCTACCTAGTATGAAGGCCACCACGTAGTTGGAGATCTGGCCCATGCCGACGATGACAAACAACACAGTGAACATCTCCCAGTTGACAGAGAAGATCTGAAGGAAGCTGAAGCCGGTCTGCACAGCCATGGTGGCGAAGAGGACGCTCTTCCTGCCAAACCTGTGGAGCACACACAGCACGAAGCATGGCACGCAGCAGTCACAGTGCAATGCTTGGCACAAGCCGGTCATGGTGGCACTGCGGACGTGGCCACGGTGCAGAGTCAGGCATCACTGCAGACCTCGTTATGTTCAGGGCTAAGACAGACTTTTCTCCCTGCCATTCCCATCTGCCCAAGTTCTTCCTTGGGGAGGCCTCAGGCATCCATGTGCCCTGGAGTTACCCTTTGAGATTCTAAGCCTCCCTTGGCATATCTCAAAAGCACAGAGCAGGGGCCACGTGGAAGTCTCTTTAGAACAGGCCACAGGTGGAAGCTGTCACCACATTTCTAGAAGGTGGACGCAGTACAGAGTGCAGGCCCATTTGATACCAGCAGCGTGGGGACTCTGCCAATCCAGCACAAGACTCCCACCATGGCAGCGGTCTTCAGCCCCGGCTGCACTTGGAAACACCTTCAGAATCACTGCTGCTTGCACCCACGTCCCGAGATCCTTATTGTCTGGGATGCAGTTTGGATGTTGGGATTTAAACAATTTTTCCAGGTGAGTCTAATGTGCAACCAGTATCGCAAACCACTGCCCTACGGAATGTGTAGCTTCCAGCAATATCCATCAGTGGCCCTGTAGTTGGCTTGAGTCTCAGTTTCACCTTCTGATAGCGACCCACGGGAGGAACGGAGCACAGGTGTGAGCAGTGTCCCGCCCCATTTTCCAAACTCAGGTCTAGGCTGTTGAGCGTGGGGTCCCCGCTGGACTTGTAACTGGGGGAGGGAGCGCCACCCCTCTGGGAAGTCTCCCCCAGCACTGGCATTTGGCACTCCCACCTTTCCATTCTGGTGCCCACAGAACACCCAGGGGCCAGTGGGACGCTTCTCCCGGGAGCCGCTGCCACCTCCTCCAGACTGCGGGCTCCAGGTCAGCTTTGTGGCCCTGGGATTGGTCCAGGGCCCGACCGACAACAGAGGTGGGTGCACAGTTAGCGAGCGGTGCTCGCTGTCTGGCCCCGACTGGCTGATGGCTGAGTGGGCAGATCACACATCGCCGAGAGTTGGGGCGGAGTAAAGGCAGTGGCCATGGCAGTGTGCCTTTTCTGAGGGGTTTGGTGATAGGAGGACTCTACTTTCCAGTGGGTCCCGGAAAGGGGCCGAGGGCAAGAACAGGAGATATCACGGCTCCTCCTGTCACTGACTTGTTGGCCCGAGGGGTCTCCCTTTCTCTGTGTGGAGATACCCTGAAGTCCATCCAATTCCAACACAGGCAGAGAGGTGACCAGGGGCCCTGCCCTACCCTCCCTCCCAGCCTCCTCACCTGTCTGACAGCTGTCCCGATACGAAGGAGCCTAGGAGCACGCCCACGAAGAACAGGGAGGAGGTGAGGGGCGTCTTCCAGTCTTCCTCACACACCAGGTTCCACTGCCAGGGGACACAGTGTGACACATGAGCTTAGCTCCCCGGCAGGCCCAGCCCCAGCCCCAGCCCCAGGGGGTGCGAGCAGCAGCCAGGACAGGCTTGCCTTTGCTCAAAGGGCACACACCTTGCAGCTCTGGGGTCGACTGCTGACTACCTCTTACTGGGACAGTCATTCTCCTCCCTGAAACACCCCTTCCCCTTCTGAGGAGGGCGACGCCTCTGGCTCCGCTCACATGGCACAGCAAGAAGTGAGCTGAGGTCGGGGCTGCGATGGGTGGCCTTCAGTTGCAACCCAGCATGAAGCAGAGGTGGCATGTCTGCTTCAGGAGGCATCAGAGGTATTACAAAATCCTGAAGGGCAGGACGGGGGCAAGGTCACTTGGTCCAGGTGTGAAAGTTTCCTCTGCTTTGTTGAAAAAGGCAAGTGGCCTCAGGGGGTCTGTGAGTATGTGTTCTGAGAAGACTCCTCTGGAGAACCCGGTGCTCCCTGGTCCATTCTCACCAGAAGCCAAGCTGGGGCCCCATGCGGGGCACCCTCCAGGACCCCACGGAGCAGAGGCGCCTTATCTCCTATCTACACCACCCCACCCTCCTTCCCAGAAGGGTGAGCCCTCCCATTGCCCCAGGCACACGGGTTGCTGTAGCCCTAACAGGAACCTGCTGGTTGCTCCGTAAAATGAGGCTCTCTACCAGACTTCCAGTTCCTCCCAGCTCTTAAATCAATTCAGCAAGATTTCAAAGGAGGTTGCAAACATTTCAGCAGGTTCATTGAACTTTTATTTATTTATTAAAAAAAAGATTTTGTTTATTTATTTTTAGAGAGAGAGGAAGGAAGAGAGAAAGAGAGGGAGAGAAACATCAGTGTGTGGTTGCCTCTCACGTGCCCCCTTCTGGGGACCTGGCCCATAACCCAGGCATGTGTCCTGACTGGGAATCAAACTGGTGACCCTTTGCTTCGCAGGCTGGCACTCAATCCGCTGAGCCACGCCAGCCAAGGCTATTGTTGTTTTTTTTTTTTTTTTAAATAAACAGGTGCCAGTGAGTGTGGGTCAGGAGGTTGTTGTGTGTGGCTAGATAATCGATTCAGAGGACAGACCCCGCCTCCTGCCCCTACCTGCCCATCCCAGCACCACTCAATAATGGTGCCACTTCCATGACGTTTGCAAAGCAATTCAGTTCTTAATCCTCACAACTTCCCGAAATAGATTTTCCTATATCGCCACCTGAGGATATCTTTATTGACTTGAGAGAGAGAGAGAGAGACAACAATGTGAGAGAAAGACATCGACTGGTTGCCTCCTATATGCCCCCCGACTAGGGATCAAACCCGCAACCTTGTGGTACATGGGACGATGCTCTAACCAGCTGAGCTGCCTGGCAAGGGCTGAGATAGACTCAAACATGAATTCACATATTTCTATCACACCTCGTTCTGCAGCAGAGAGAGGTGTGTGTAAGGGCGCATGAAAGAGAAAGGTATGAAACAAAAAGCCAAGGGAACTGGGGCAAACTGAAAGCACAGGGGAGGAGGGCCTGTACAACAACCAAGCAGAGGGGCGGCTGGCCACCGGCTGTCCTGCCCAGGGCTCTGCCTCCCTGCCGGGGAGGCCCCGACATCGGGCTTCGAGTGTCCCAGCTGCTCAGTGCTTAGCACTCAGGACCGCAGTGCACAGTGACAAACTCATTCTGCAGAAGCTCAGTGTTCCTGAGTACCAAGACCCGAGAGAAGCCCCTCCTAGACACTTTCTTCCACAAAGGGGTCACTCTGTGATGTTGAAGCCAAAGTGCGTGAGGACACCCCTGTCCTAAATAAAGACAGCAGCCAGATTCATGAGACGGCCTCTCCTGGCGCCGCTGGCACTGGCCACAGGCGGGACGTCCGAGCACAGCTCTGCAGAAGAAAGCCAATTTGGCCCAGGAACTGGGCTCTCTGCCCTTCAGGCACGATCTGAGGAGAAATCTGAGACCGTGCCCAGAGTAGGGTTGCATCACCTGGGGCCCCTGAATGGGGCTCAGGCGAAAGTTCACAGACCCTCCAGAATTGTATGGCAAGATTCATGGGCTGGCCAGCCCAGGGACTGGAGAAGGTAAATAGGACATGTGCCTGAATTAATGGCCACCCCACTTCCCAAACTCATTGGCCAAAGTGTCAGAAAAGGCTTGGGACCTGTTCCAACACACAGCAAGATGAGCAGTGGAGACTCCACAGCTTCCTGATATGGACTGTGACCCATTTTGCAGAAGACTAAACTGAGGCTCTGAGATGGGTTTGTCGGAAGCCATAGCAAGTAGAAGGGCATGCAAGTTACCAGCTCAGGTCTCTGAACTCAAACTTGTAGACGTCTCCAGCTTTGGACATGAACTCCAAAGGCTGGACAAATGAACTTATTAAATTCCTTCCCCTACACTTCGTCAAGGAGTGTGATCACAGGACGAGGGGTAGGAGGCCTCCACCAGAGCCTCCAGCCTCTGCAAGCCCAGATCTCAAGCTCGGCAGAGATCCAAGTGTGTATTACCGATCTTCACCATTCTGTCTGCCGTGGAGCAGAAAAGCTCCTCCAAAGATAATGTGGTCTCTCTCCGTGGTTTTTTGAACTTTTTCTGTCAGGACCCTGCCTTAGAGGAGGACAGATAAGACATAAAGACAGAAAGAAAAGAGCAAGTCCGTCAGGTGTGGAGCTGGACATCACATGAGCAAAGGTCGTGGGCAGGACTGGCCATGTGATTTGCAGGTGCCATGCAAAAGTGAAAAGGCAGGAACGCCCTTGTTCAAAAATTAAGAATTTCAAGACGTTGATATCAGAACATTAAAAGCAGGCGTGGGTCCTGTGTTGCTTGCACAGGTTGCTTGCCCATGAAGTCGACTCAAGTAGCAGCTTGGGTTTGGTCTCTTTGGGGACTGGAGCAGGGGACAGAGTCCTGAGTTGGGGTGCTGGGAAGGGCGAGGTGAGGGCCAGCTCGCCATTGTTCTCTCACCGGAGGCCATGCAGCCCTGGCTCGAGGTTCCCTGTCCCTCCAGGAAGAATGGGGAGAAGCCCCGTCAACAGCATGCTGCACGGGACGTGGCTTCCTGTGGGGTGTGCATGGCGGCCACCTGCCCGGGCCCCTGCAGGTTGCCCTCTCTCTTCAGAGGTCTTGATCCTGCCTGCCGAGGAAGGCAGTGGGACCTCATGGCTCCCCGTGGTTGGCTCCAGGGCTGGGCCCTCTCCTGGGGAGTTGCTGTGCCCAAGGAGTCTTTTTGGAAAGGGCCTGGTAATAGGACACAGGATTGGCAGACAAAGTTCCAGATGGGGCTGATAGAGCTGCAGTCTAGTAAATCAGCTGTCAGCCTGAAGAGGGGCCCCTTTTTCCATGGAGCTATTCTTAGGGAGTCTAGGTCCTGCCTGCCCCCAGCCCCTTGGGATCTGAGGGGTGTGTCTTGGGGGCCCAAGGTCAGGGCCCCAAGGAATTCTCTGTGTTTGACAGTGACATGACAGGCTCAGTGGGAGAGTTTTCTCCTTGATGGGATGGCTCTGTGCCTTAGGTCTCTGTGCATGTGTGCACCCATACACGCAGACACACATCTACACGGCCAGTGAGTAGCTGGCTGGAGTTCCTCTGGACCTGTGATTTCAGGTCATACCCTAACATTTCTGAAATGTTACCTTCCCACCCCCACCCCCACCCCACACCCTGGACAGAGTGGATTGTGGGAACCAACTGGCCCAAGCTGAGCAGGGTGGGAGCACTCAGTGAGCCCTCTCAGGGTGACTGTGTCCTTCTCATCCTCAGGGGCTCAGACCAAGATTTCCCAACAGAGCAGAGTGAGCTCCATGTAGCTGGACCATCTAGCCTTCAGCTCTGCTTTAAGAAATAAAAACCCAGGTCACCAGGTAAAAGGGGATGGGAGGTCACTCTCGCCATAGAAGGGCGTGCCTTTCATCCCTCCCAACAGTAATGATGGGAATGATGACTAGAGTGTGTTGAGTGCTCACTCTGTGCATTGTGTAGTATCATGGGACCTCTGAGTTGCCATGTGGAGTGGGTACTCTCTTTATTCCCATTTACAAATGAGGAAATGAAGGCACCGAGTGCAGAATAACCAGCTCGTGTTCTTGTGGATTGGTAAAGGGAGTTGCTTAATCATTTATCCAACTGTCGTTGAACACCTGCTTTGGGCCTGACTCTGTGTGGGGCACAAGACAGACATGGTTGCTGCCTCCACAAAACTCAAGGTCAAGCATACTTTATAGGACGGAACGGGCATGCACATGGGCATGCACGAGCCCAGCAGGCTGGGGCGGGGCAGGCTCTGTGCTGGGCCCCTGTGTCCGTGCTCTCTGGCTGGGATGGAGAAGAGGCACCCCTTCCTCCTTCTCCTCCATGGAGTGCTAGATGGATGGAGTGCTAAAACCTGAACCTACTCACATAACTTTTTGAGATAACTAATGCTTGCACATGGTACACGCTCAACACATTATTGATAAACAAATGAACAATTAGAAGTAATGAAAAATAAGTTTGGAAAATATTTGGTGTCCTACAGTGTCCTTTGAAAATCACCCTCAACCTTGAACTCTTCAGGTAGCCAAAGGTTTAGCCTTTACCAAAGCCGTAAAGGACCATGAAGGACTGCACAGAACTGAGAACTCTGGAAGACAGCTTGATATTGAGCAAGGAGCACAGGCTGTCTTGGGTTCTGTTGACGGCCAGGCGACTTTGGACTGCTCACTCACCCCTGTCAGCCTGGTTTTCATCATCAAAGGGGAGACAGTAATACTCCTTTGTTGGGGGGGCAGTGTGAGCACGGGACAGGAAATGTAAGGAGAGCGTCTGACACAGTGTCTGACACTTTACAGGCCTCGTTAAACGGCAGCCCCCTTTCTACTAATTCACACCCTTGTCCTAAGCAAAGCAATGACTTAGAATGAACAGCATGAATAAGCAGAGCAGGTTCCAGTTAAACCTGATTGAGCAAAAGAGATTCTTAGAAACAAGAACTTTATATTCAATGACCAAAAAGCTTTGACAATAAGGTACAAAATCCATTTATAAATGGCCTGCGAGCTCAGAGATGAGTGTAAATGAGAAATTAACATTAGTCCATATAAGAATGAAAAATGGATTTCAATTGTAACCTCTTATAGTTATTTTTCATTCCAGGTGGGGGGGGGCAGTAATAAGAAATAGGAGTTAGTTAATAATCGAACATACACCACCCCAATTTCTTCTTTATGACTTAGTTGTGATTTAAAGCTGGAGACTTCGTGACCATTGGGGAAAAAGAAGCTAGCTATTTCATTCCTTTTGTTTATAACAGCTATACTGAGATACAATTCACACGCCATAAATTTTACTCTTCTAATGTGCACGTTTCCGTGGCTTTTAGCACATCCACAGAGTTGTGTAACCATCAGCACTGTCTAATTTTAGAATGCTTCACCACCCAGCGCCTGGCAACCACTAATACACTGTCTGTCACCACGGGTTTTCCTGTTCTGGACATTTCATGTAACTGGAATCATACAATATGTGGTCTTTTGTGACTGGCTTTTTTCACTGAGCATACTGTTCTCAAGATCCATCCATGTTATGTAGCATGTGCCAGTCCTTCACCCCTTTTTACAGTTGAATAATACACCACGGCATGGAAATCCACTTCATTTAGCCCTGCCTAGGCTGAGAGAGTTTGGGTCTTTCTACTTTCTGGCTATTATGAACTTTTGTGCATGAGATTTTGCATGGACATATGTTTTCATTTTTATTGTGTTTTTGGAATATATGTAGTAGAATTGCTGAGTCACGTGATAAGTCTACGTTTAACCTTTTGAGAGACTCCCAGACTTTTTTTAAAAGTGGCTGCAGCATTTTACAGTTCCAATAGCAATGAAGGAGGGTTTCAATTTCTCCCCATTCCTACCAACATTTGTTATTGTGCTGTATGTCTTTAATTTTAACCATCCCAGTGAGTTACATCTCAGAAGTATCTCATTGTGCTTTTGATTTGCATTTCCCTAATGATTAATAATATTGAGCATCTTTTGTGTTGACTCTGTAGATCAATTTGGAGAGTGTTGCCAGCTTAACAATATTAAATCTTCTGCTTCATGAACAGAACATACAATCTCTTTCCATTTATTCAGGTCTTGAATTTTTTTTCAAACATGCTTCCAGAACATGTTTTTTTTCAGAGCATATTTTATGTTTTTTTTTTTTTAATTATTCGTGAAGAACTTCCTTCAGTATTTTTGTAAGGAGGTACTGCAAGCAAAAATTTCTCTCTGTTTTTGTTTATCTGGGAGTATATTTCAAGTTCAAAAGATTGTGTTGCTAGAGATGAGATTCTTGGTTAACACCATTTTTCTTTCAGCACTGTGAATATGTTATCCTGTCCCACTGTCTTCTGGCTTCCATGGTTTCTGATGAGAAGTCAAATGTAAATATTATTGGGGTTTCCTTGTATATGACAAATCACATTTTTCTTGCTGCTTTTAAAGAAGTTTCCCAGACTTCTGGTCAAGATGAAGGCATAGGTAGACACACTTTGCCTCCTCATGCAACCATAGAAAGAATTACAACCAGATCTCAAAAACACACAGAACTGTCAGAAAATCAAGCTGTATGGAAGTCCAACAACCAAGGATTTAAAGAAGCCACAGTCATCCAGATAGGTAGGAAGGTCGGAGTTGTGGAGACGGGGCAGAGAGGTGGAGGCAATGGCCATGGGTTGGGAGGGTCCCACATTCATGTATGGTGGATAAAAATCAGGAGGAATACCTTGGGAGTGAGCAATCCCAGCCCCCACCCAGACCACACAACCCAGGGTTCCAGAGCTGGAAAAATAAATCCCATGACCTCTGACTACAAAACTAGTGGGGGTTGAGGTGGCCGAAGAAACTGCTGGATTTTCAAGCTTAAAGGGCCTTGCACAGATTTAGAACTATGCAAACCCCAGGGCAGCAGCTGGAAGGACACCAATCACATACGGGAGGCTGGTGAAATGACTGGAAATGGGGCGAGTGCTGGGCAAACCTCCAGAAGCCAGGCAGCAGCATTGTCCCCTCTCTGAGCCCCGCCCCCGCCCCTCCCCACGCTCCCCCACCCCACATACACAGAGCCACAGAGCAGTGAAGTGGGTTGCCCTGCCCTGGCAATTATCTAAGGCTCCGCCCCATACAATTTACAGGTGTCTTTTTCTACAATAGGCCACACTACTAAGACAAGGAGTCAAAGCAGCTCTACCTAAAACACCGAAACAAACACAGGGAGACTGCCAAATTGAGAAGACAAAGAAAATATGGCCCAAATGAAAGAAGAGAACAAAACCCCAGAAAAAGAACTAAGCAAAATGGAGATAGCTAATCTAATCTAATCCTCTAATCTCCTGGCTGACTTTACCAAGAGTTAAACCTCTGCAACCTGGAGCTCAGGAGATTGAGGTGAGCTAAACCTTAAAGTGTTCTCATATCTTTCTTCATATTAGAGGTAAATAAAAAACAACCAGAGGTAGAGAGGCCTCAGTGAAGGGTTTTGTGGTCATTGAGGCTTACTCAAAGCAAAGACCCAGGAAGTTTGAGTGGGATGGTAGAGGTGAGGGTGGAGTGCCTAAAGGAAGGAGAAGGGGCACTTAGGGACCTGGCTCTCCTCTTGCACCCCAACATGGAATACATCATGGTTCTACCAGGCTCCACTCTGGGAATGTGAGCAAATGGAATGGGGCCTGTGCCACTGTGAGCCTTCCCTCTAGTCTGGCAGACACAGAGCAGGAACCACTAGCCTTGGGCTGTCTATGCCAAGTGCTAGGGCATGTGAGTCAACCCAGCCTCTCCCCAGAGCCTCCCTTCTCTGTGCACCATCTCTGTTCCACATGGGGATCCTTGACTTTCTCTGGGGCTCCAGAAACATGCTTACCACTCCACCAAGGTTTCAGACAACAAGGCAGGCCTGCTAGAGTCCTGAATATAAATCCAATTTGACCTATCACAAGGGAGAGACTATAGTCCTTTCCAAGGCCTGAGGCATATGCTGCTGCTCTGATCAGCTCTGCCAAAGCCTTGTTTTTGACAGCACGGCACCCTACTTCCTAGACTCTGCGAGGTTTCGGCTGCCCACAAGTAAGGACAGACAGAGTCTGTTTATCCAGAAACTTGGCAGAGGTGTGGATGAAACATCCTCTGGACAAAAGCACATTCTGGGATCCTGGTGGCCATTGTCAGAGGAACATAGCTAAGAGGCCACAAGTAAACTGTTTGGGGTGTGACCGCTGTCAAACAAACAGGGAAGCACATTCAGACCAGAGCTGGGGAGTGCCCCTGAGCCTCCTTTACTTGTTCTCTGGCAAGCTCTTTCTGAAACACTGACTGAAAATAAAAGTCTTACTGGTGTTGGCTGGAGGCACAGGTCCCCACACCTCGTTCCCTTTGGAATCTGCCAGAGGGCAGGTCTGAGTGTGAACTTCATTAATATTCAGGCTATCTCGATAACAAAGCTGCGGGTCTCCACAGTGAGCAGTATCTTAAGGCAGCCTGCACGTATGATGTAAAGAAAACTGCCTAAACCTGCTCACCGCTCAAAGTCTTCATCTTTGCCAGAGCCCAGCCAGGCCCCAGGGGAGGGACGTCTCTGTGTGCTGCCAAATGCACTCCCATGCCAGATGCCAGGCTCAGTCTGTCTCATCGTCCCCTCCTTTGTTGCTCTCAATGCCTCCCATAAGTGTCCTGTCCGCAGAGATGATGCCCCCATGTTCCCATCTCCTCACTTTGGACTGTGGGTGGAAATCAGTGTGTCCTGCTCTGTCAATGCCCTGACCGCAGGTCCCAGGGAAGACATACAAGGCTAGCACCTCCAAAGGTCCAGGCCCTTTGCTGGAGACTCTATCATGCTTGAAGGTACAACTACCAGCTGCTCCACCCGTGGGTTTCTAGAGGAAGCACCCAGCTGCTAGAGAGGTTACAAGTCTGCCTGGTGAGGAAGCAGCCCTGCACAGGCCACTGGTGGCTTGCCACAGAAGGGCTGGTTCTTACCAAAACCAGGCTCTCCCAGGGCCTCTGGAGCATGGGGCTTGGCTCAGAGGTGACTGCCTTGTTTTCCCAGCCTACAGACTGAAGAGGGTCCACGGGAAAAGAGGATGTGTGTCAGGCAGAGGCCGGCCCATGATTAGACCCTGGCCAGAAGCTAGGCTCACCCCCACTGCTCAGCCTGTGACCCTTCTCAAGCATCTAGTCCTGGAGAGCAGGACCTGTGCTGCCCTCCCTGCTCCTTCAGCCTCGGGGCCGGAGGCCTCTGAGCTTCCTCACACATAGGGCTTGGCTCTCTGGGCCCATAACACTGAAGGGCTATGTAGAGGGCACTGCCCATGGAGACGGTTCTCATTGTTGCCGTTGGTTGTAATGAGAAGGACTCCATCTTCTGACAGTCTGAGATGCTTGGGCCCCTTGCTTCCCCCAACAGAAGCTTCAGTCTCAGTCTGTTGGGCCAGATTCCACCTGCTCCTGTTCTTTCTGCTCGTGTGGTGACTGGCACACCTCCCCCTGGGGCTAAGCACAGTCCTCCTCTAGCCCTGGCTCCAGAGACGGGTGAAGGACCCTAGCCTGACTTTTACATTCTTTATCTTGAAAGTGAAGAACAATTTGGTTTGAGCTGGTATAGGGAACCTATCTGCATGAAATGTGGATTGTAGCTCAGCTCTGTTCTGAAAACAGACAGATGCGTGTTCAGCATGCAGGAAACAGATACACGGATCGGTCTCCCGTGGGGAATCAGGCATACATTGTTCCTAGGCCACTTTGAAACTTGCTCTTGCTAAAAAATTCCCTCACCTGGGATCAAGACAGCAGAGGTTTACTGTGATCTGCTCTATACTTCCAAAGTATGGGTGTAATCAGCTAAGCCGCCTCTCCCCTTTGTATTTTATCTTTGAAGTGATTAGCTACATGCTTTCCTTTGTTATCTATAATTGGTAACCACCTAAAGGGAACCTGTGCATAGTAAATGAGGACCATCCTTGATGTAATGTACCTAGAATGTCAATAAAAACCTGTCTAGGCAGGGGTCGGGGCCCTCTCTCTCACTGAGAGAGCAGCCAGGCTGGCCCTCTCTTTCTCACTTAGAGAGTGGCCACGCCATCCAGTTTTCTCCATCGGATTTCTTTAGTCCGTGTGAATTTGTTCATTGTTCGTCATTTGTCTGGAGACATAGATCAAACATCCACAACACACAGACCCGTGGGGCGGGTCCACATCAAGCTGGCACAACGGAGGCAACAGAATGAATAAGGATAGTATTAGATTATAACTCATGGAACAAAATAAATATGCGTGAGTCTATACTGATATAAAATAATAATTGTATAGATACATACTGCATAGGAGTGAAGGGGAAGTTCCTCTTCGCAGATTCTGATCAATAAATTGGAAGGAACGTGGAAGATGCAAAAATCACCACTAGGCAAGTGCAGCAGAAATAGTTGTTTTAGTTAATGTCCTGTGATGGATGTAATAATCAGTGGGTAAAAGTCTGAGGAGAAATAGGGTATTTGTACAGCCTCAAAGTATCTCCCCCAAAATATTTATTAATGATAAAGGGGAAAATAGCAGCTGTACAGCAGAGAACCCCAGCAGACACCAATGTAAACAAGTGACCAGGGTTAGCATCACCAGGAATAAGCCATGTTGATATCACTACCTGCTGCTGTGATGTCCTGAGGACACACCCCTTCTATGGTATTCTTACCAAAACACTCAGAAACTCCATCTTATCATAAGACAAATCACACAAATCCAAATTGAGGGACACTCCTCCGAATAACCAAGAGGCTCATAGAAAGTGTCAAGGTCACAAAACATGAGGAAAGACAGAGGAACTACCCCAGAATGGAGGAGACTAAAGAGACATTACAACCCAACACAGTGTAAAACGCTGGACTGGATCCTGAAACAGAAAAAGGACATTAGTGGGAAAACTGCTGAAATTTGAACAAGAGCTAAAATTTAGTTAACAATATTGTAACTATAGGGAACTGTTCCACGTGGCAGTGGAGAATGTAGCCCAGCCCCTGATTTGGAAAACCGACGGGGAGCGGGCTGGCACACAGGAACCGAGCCCACGGATTGGTTCTCCTGTGGGGAACTAGGCCTGCATTGTATCTGGGCCGCTTTGAGGCTTGCTTTTGCTAAAACTCCCTCACCCTGAATTGAGGCAGCAAATGTTTACTGCATATCTTTAAAGTAACTTCCTAAAGTCTGTGCTAAACCTCCCAAGTATGGAATGTAACCAGTTCAACCACCTTTCCCCCTGAGTTTGCAAAAGTCCCTTTTCTTTGTAGTAATTAGCAACTTCCTCTCCTTTGTTATCTGTAAAAGATAACCACGTAAGGTGAACCTGTGCATAGTAAATGAGGACCTTCCTTGACATAACTATCCAGAAAAGCAATAAAAGCCTGTCCAGGCAGGGGTCAGGGCCCTCTCACTCAGAGAGCGGCCATGTCATCCCTTTTTCTCCACAGGACTTCTGCAGTCCATGTGAATTTGTTCGTCTTATCCACAACACACGGACCCTGCTGGCCAGAGTCCATATCACGTGACCAATGTTAATTTCCTGGTTTGAATAAATGAATAATGGTTATGTAGATTGCGAACATTACAGGAACATTACATGGGTGGAGGGTCCATGTAAATTCTCTGCTATGTCCACTAGATCAAAAATCACTTCAAAATAAAGTTTAATAGAAGGTGATTCTTACTTAGTGCACAGGATGAGAAAATCAAACTTCTCCAACAGCCCCGAGGAAGGAAACCACCAGGTACACACAGAGGCAGATGGGTCCATTGTGCCTCTATGCCACCTTTCATTGACCCACTCATCTGCTGAGGAACACCTGGGTTACATCCACTTATTGGCTATTTTGAATAATGTTGTAATGGACACGGGTATACAAATATCTCTTTCCTGCTGCCAATTCTTTTGTATGTGTACCAAGAAGTGGTATTGTGGATCATATGGTAATCCTATTTTTAATTTTTGAGGAACTGCCATCTGCATCTCACAGTGCCTGCACCAGTCTGCATTCCAACAATAGGGCACAAGGATTCCAGTTTCTCCACATCCTCGCCAGCACTTACTTTCTGTGTGTGTGTGTGTGTGTGTGTGTGTTTTAAATAACAGCCGGCCATCCTAATGGGCACAAGGTGATATCTCATTGTGGTTTCAATTTGCCTTTGTATTCCCCTGATAATCAGTGGCGTTGAGCACGTTTTCACACGCCTGTGTCTGCTTTTATAGGGGAGGAAAGTGAGGTGTTGAGCAGTGACATGACATGCTGAAGTCAGCTGGGTGCTTAGCTGGAGTCAGACGGATGTTCCAGATTTCCAGATCTCCTCCTGTACCACCAACTCTCTGGGGAGAGTCACCCACGCTAGTCACCCTGGGGCCTCTCCCACCTTCCTCCCAACCACCATCTGCCTTTTATTTTACTCCCACCACTCAAAAAGGAAGCAAGGAAGGGAGACTGATAAGAAAAAAAACAAATCCTGCCGTGTATGTGTGTGTGTGTGTGTGTGTGTGTGTGTGTGTGTGTGTGTCAAAGTGCATCCCCACAGCAGGGCACAACAGGGTAGCTGTGGACTTGGATGCCAGCAGCTACCCACCCCTGACACCGGAGGTGGACACAACCAGCAAGGGAGGGCAAAGAGACTGATCGACGCAGCTGTCAGGGAGGGCTGTGGCCAGTGGGGCCAACTCCAGCTTAGCCGCTGACGACACTTCCAGAAACTGAGGTGGGATGGGCTGGCCCTCAGCCGTAGGTGGCCCTGGGCTGGAGCTGTGGGCAGGGGGTGGGCAAGTGCTAGGAGGCCCTCCTCAGGGATCAAAGCCTGAGAAGCAAGGCCATTTCAGGGCCCAAGCTAGGCATGGCACCAACACCAGTGGGAGCCTGAGGTTGTCCACAGGCTGAGCCCACTTTGCACAGGTCCTGTAGATTCTACAGCCACCGCTCCTGGGTGGCTACCAGTCTCTTCCAAGGCAACTCCCACAGCTTCCTCAGTAACCTTCTTGCTTTTCATAGTAGCTACCGTGAGCTCTTTCTAAAAACACAAATCTGGACAGGTTACCCCTTGTTTAGGACCCTTACTATTCTCAGCATAAAGTCAACTCCTCTACATTCCGGCAAGACCCACGGTGACCCAGCCTCTGTAGGCATTTCTGGCTTCACCTGTCATCCTCTGAGCTCCAGCCACCCTGATCTAAGGAATTCCACTCCCAGAATCTGTCATGTCCATTGCCTGGATAAGCCCTGCCCACATTTCCAGACTCAGCTCAAATTTTATTCCCCTACCCTTCTTGGAGTAGTTCCTCACCCTGTTATTCCCACAGAAAGGGTAATATACTTGCCCCAGGTCACACAGCAAGCCAGTCAGGATTTGAATTCAGGCTCCAGAACCCTGTTACTAACCAGGGTTGGTGTTAGCCCTCTCTGGAACATGACCAGTGTCCCCCACGGGCATCTAAGCTTGGAGATGCCTAAGCCTGGTGCCCAGCACAAAGCCAGCCACATGTCTGATGATTGCCAAACTGTGCTGAGGGAAGGGGATAGATAAGCAGAGGCCATCCTCAGGATTTTCTTGGGAGGAACATAGAGCAGAGGAGGGGTCAGAAGCTGGAGAATCCTACCTGCAGGATTGGTAGCAGGAAACTAGTCTGTGAGGATGCCCTCCTCAGAAGGAAGTGTGCCCCTGACCCAGCATCTCCTGGCTCTTACCAGATGCGGGGCAGGAAATGAAGGGGGTGAAGTATGTGTGTATCTGGACTTCTGGAACTTGGAAAACCTGCCACCACATCACTTAAGATGCTAAGGAGCTAATGGCATGCATGAGCTGGAGCCCCGACCGCCACTGGGCCCTGTGCCCAGGGGTATCCAGGTGTCTGCCTCTTCATGCGTGCCTGGGGACCACGGTTACTCCCCTCTGGCTCCCTGCACTCAGCCAGCATCAGCAGGGCCTTTGCTCCTTTCCAGAGAAACTGGAGACTTGGGACAGGGCCCCAAGCCTCACCGAAGGTGAACGGCAGAGCAGTAGGCCCCTGATGCATCCAGAAGCCTGTGGCCAGGAACTGGTAGGCCTGCCCCTTTGTGTCCGCACTTGGGCTCAGCGGCGTCCCCTCCTCCTGCCTACGGCAGAACTTGACTCAGCCTGCACATCTGGGAAGCCTGGGGCTGGGCCTCCCTAGGACAGCATCTTGAGAAACAACTTCATCTGTTGTGAAACTCTGAAAGGAAAAGACGGTTGGCGATAACACTCCCTTCTCCGTCCTCTCCGTGCTGGACAGAGAGATCAAGAATGAGCTTAATGTGAATCCTGCTTTCTTGGGCTGCACACCTGTATTAGAAGCATAACCCAGTGGCGGGCCAGCCAGAGTGGGGGGTCTCGAGGGGGACTGACACAGACGGAGGGCTGCTCGCACACCCACCTCGGTCACGATGGTGGACAGGTAGATGTCCCGGCTGAACTCCCAGCCATCCAGGCAGCTCTCCTGCTCCAGCTGCTCCAGGGCCACGTCGCGCACCGGCTCCAGCCCCAGCGCCGAGAAGTTGGCGATCGTTGCGAGCCGGTAGCGCCGGCAGCTGTGGGGCACCTGACGGCCGTCCTGCAGCCGCAGCGGGACACTGTGGTTGCGCCAGGCGCTGCTCAGGTTCGCGCTGTCCGGCACCCGGCAGCGGTGCTCCGGGGTCCCCGCCAGGAACACGACCGACATACCGTTGAAGCCGTTGGGGATGATGCTGGCGCTGAGCAGGAAGAAGACGAGGCGCTGGAAGGGCCCCCACTCGCCCAGGAAGGCAGTCACCTCGTCGTAGTCCCGCATGCTTCCCGCCGCCGCTGCACAGCTAGCAACGGGGGGTGATGATAAGCGCGTTCCCCGGAGCACGTTGCGCAGCCGAGGGCGTCACCCGAGAGCGTCAGAGCGTTCTGGGGGAGGCCGGCTGCGGAAACTGGGACGCGCCGCAGGGGTCTGTGCCCGGGAAACCTGCTGCGGGATCTGGACGCAAAGCTGGAAGCCACCGCAGAAACTCGGGACCACACCCCCATCCCGGCTGGGGCTGGGGCTGGGGCGGGGAGGGCGGCCGGGACCGCTGGGGTGGGGCTCCCGGGCCGGCTCCGCCTCGGGTCCCGGCTCCCCGCCGCCCAAGACCCCGCTGGGGACTCTTCAGGGGCTTGGAGCACAGCGGGGCCACCTGCGTGGGGGGAGGAAGCTCGGCTCCAGAGCCCTCCGCGTCCCCCGGGACCCAAAAGAGCTGAGCAACCCTACCCAGGCCTCGGAGCTGGGCTCCACTGGGGAGAGCGGGCGAAAGGGAGGGGCCGAGGCTGGAGAGCAAAGTCTTTGAGAGGTCGGCTCCCGGCCCTCTCCGTCCGCCTCTGCCTCTTGCCCCGGGCACGAGTCCCTCCGCGGTCCCTTCCAATCCCGAGTCAGAGCTCAGCTGGCCTCCGGCGGGCGGGGCGCAAACAAGAGTCAGTGGAACCGGTGCTCCGGAGAAACCTGTGTGGGGACAGCGCCGCGATGACAGCGCGCCCTCTCCTCTGGCACGCTCGCCGCGCTAGTGTCCGGCGCCAGCCGACAGAGCGCCCACTCCCCAGCAGTGCCAGGAGGTCTCGGTTTGGTCACCAGCCAGCGACACGCGGGGAAGCGCCTATGGGACAGCCCGGAGCCTCACCTTGAAAAGGGGAAACAGGCTCAGAGCCCGGAAGAGATGGGCAAGGTCACACTGCGTCAGAGATTGGCTGGGACGAAGGGAGATCGGGGGCAAGGGTCATCCCAGGGTCCTGCCTGGGACTCCAGGCCCACTGTGAGAGCACTTAGTGGAGACACTGCTGTCACCATTCCTGGATTCTGCTTTGGATCCTTTTGCTTTCTCCACGTCCCCAGGGCTGTTTATGGGGCAGCTGCCAGAGCCTTCTGGGACTGGAAGGCCTTCCGTAGGCAGAATGGACCGCCCCCAGTCCAGGAACTGGGAAGGAGGGACAGAGGAGCCGATCCAGTCGGGCGCCCAGATCGAGCTGGGTAACCAGAGCAGGGACCACAGCTGCCCGGTGTCTAGGCCTTCTGCCCCTCTGCCGCTGTGGGAGCTAGCCTGGGGCCACCCACAGGGTCCTGAGGCCCGCGAACTTCACGGGCTAAAGGACACACCTCTTTGGAGATTTTGTACAAGTGTGTTTGCTTCTCCAGGCTCTGGTTAAGAGGCTGGGGGACATTTGTGCCTCATTTTTTGTAGCCTCCTCTTAGCCTGGCATCCCACTCCCTTGGCACCTCAGTGTAACTGTGATAAGACCGTAGGGTCCTGATGTGCTGGGACAGCTCTGAGTTATGCCCAGTAACCCACTGAAATTATTACTAGCACTTCCCTTTACTTTAAAAAATATCCTTCTTTTATATCTATATGTGTGTGTGTATATATTATATATATAGTATATGTGTATATGTATATATATATATATTAGGTCCTCAAATAACACTTCATCCAGCGCCAGTTTGTTACAATGCTGATGAGGGAAAAAAGTCAATGCCCAGCCCAGGCCACTGTCTGAGTGGTGTTCTCGCGTCTCCCCAGGTCTGCATGAGTTTTCTCTAGATTCTCCGGCTTCCTCCCACATCCCACAGATGGGCATGTAAGGTGAACACACATGTGTCAATCATCCCAGTCTGAGCGTGTGTGTACATGTGTGATGGCCCCGTGATGGAAGGGTGTCCTGTCCAGGGTGAGTTCTGGCCTTGCATCCTGAGCTTCTGGGAGAGTCTCTGGCCACCCATGACCCTGACCTGGAAGAAGTGGGTTGGAAAGTAATGCTTACTTGTTTTCATTAATTTTTCTTAGGTGTATGTGTAGCTCACATTTACTTCAACGTTCACGGTTAGAAGTGTTAGGGTTTTATTTAGAAGTTTGGTGTTGTTTTTTGTGGCCAGAAATATGCTGTGGGAAGTTAACTCTTGTTTATATCAATTAGCAGATGGTAAAGCTGGTTTCTTTATATGTTGTTTTGCTTGAAGTCAAAGTGGCCAAGAACCTATCAATGACATTAAGTGAGTACTTACTGTAATGTGGTCACTACCTGTCTTAGCTTGGATTTCATCCCTCCTCTCTTCCCCACTAAAAAAGCAAAGTGCACCACTTCGTAAAGTGCCCAAGTGCACCACTTACAGCTGGGCCTACTGGCAGAATTTCCCTTGACCATTGTCCTTTGGGGCTGCCCCTGAGCAGGGCCTGTGCTGCAGCAACCATTTTTTGGCTAGTATCAAAGCAACCCATCTGTGAGTCAGGCCTGAGAGGTTTTTTTCCTCCACCAGTTGGTTCCAGAGAGCCATCCCGCAAGACCATGGTTTGAGTTAAGGGAGAAGTGTTGGCGTAGCTAAGGTGCAGGTCAGAGGATCCTGAGCATCCTGTCCATTGATTGACTCACGAGAGCCTGGTGGGCCTGCTCGGTCCTGACCCTGCCTCTGTTGTTTCTATTATAAGATGGATTGCTGCTGCGCCTGCTGAGCCTTATGACCGGCTAGAATCTGACAGCACCCAGCCCGTACTGGACAGCTCTGCTTTCACAGACCCTTGATGTTCCATTGCCATAGCTGCTTTTTGGAAAAGGTGAAAAGCTCTCTGCCGCAGGAGGCCTGGCCCTGCCTGGAACCCTGGAGATCTGTTTTGCAACTCTTTTCTTAGGGTTTATCAGAGACCCCACCCAGCATCTTTATCACCACAGACACCTCCAGCACCATCCTGCTGGGCCACAGGGACCAAATGGCAGGGGACCTTGTTCTATACTTGGATTCACTGCAAAGCTCTCTTGCTCTGGGCTTCACTGGCACCCAATAGGTGGGTCAGAGTAACATTCCCACTGAGCATTACTTCTCTTTATTAGTGGTGGAGGGTACAGGGTATAGCAACTAGTCTTTACGTTGCAGCGGATGCCCTGGAAGGCTCCAGACGACTGGATCCCTAGAAACTTGCTCAATTGGCTTCAAAATAATATGAGATGGAAGGAGTGAGTGAGGATATAGATCAAATGAGATAGGCCATGATGGTGGTTCTAGACCAGGGGTGTCAAACTCATTGCCACCGGGGCCACGTCAGCCTCTCGGCTGCCTTCACAGGGCCGAATGTAATTTTAGGGCTGTGCAAATGTAACTTAGCCGGGTTTCTACCGGTGCTGGGCCGGATAAAACAAGGTGGAAGGCCAGATTCGGCCCGCGGGCCTTGTGTTTGCCACCTGTGCTCTAGGGGTTCATTTTATTAGTTTGTCTACTTTTATATACATTGAAGTCATTGCAGAAGAAAAAGGCAAGAAAAAAGTTCCTCAGGAGAGCTGGGCCTGAGTCTTCACACTTTTTATCTCCCACCTTCTGGCATGCAGGTACCTTACTAGGACATCTGGAGGACTCGGTCAAATGAGCATTATGTCCTCAGTACAGTGAACCATACGATGCTCTAAGGCACAGGTGGCAAACACGAGGCGCGCAGGCCGAACGCGGCCCTCCACCTTGTTTTATCTGGCCAGCACCTTGTTTCCACCCGGCAGCAGCACCGAGCTCCTTGTCCCTAGTTAATGAGTAGTTACATTTATACAACCCCAAAATTACCTTCGGCCCTTTGAAGGCAACTGCAAGGCTGATGTGGCCCCCGGTGACAATGAGTGTGACACTCCCGTTCTATGGAATAGCAGGAAAATCAAAGTCACTAAATGCTGTGTTGCGAAAGAGGGCAGGAGAATTCATGTGGCCCAGGGACAGGAAAGTATGTACTGCCCATTCATCGCACATCGAAGCAAACAGCTATTGATGTTGGTGCTAGTCTCCCAGGATGTGGTTTTACTTCTGAGTGAAGAAATTGGTAAAAAATGTGAGGGGGTTGGAGCTTCCATTTGGCCTTTCCTACCATAAAGGCTCTTATTTAATGGGATAGGGGTAAACGTTAGGGTCTCGCCAGCTCTAAGTGCTTGGATCCCAGTTGAGCACTTAGAGACTAGGAACTGTAATGTGCATCCTCAGACCCATTAGACCTGTTTGCACGAGAGGTCATCCACCACCTGGCTTTCATGAGCCTCCACTCTAGCCGGATGTCTCCCCTCCTCTGGTGTCCACGTCAGCGCGTACCCTGAATCCAACAGCCTTGAGAGGTCTGGGTCTTTCCCTTTTTCTTCAGGACATGCTCTGGTAAAAGGCCACTGCTGTGGACTGAACTGTGTCCCCTCAAATTCACGTGTTGAAACCCTAATCCTCAATGCAGTGGTATCTGCAGATGGGGCTTTTGGGAAATAATTAAGTTTAGATGAGGTCATGGGAACGGGGCCCTCATGATGGGATCAGTGCCCTTAAGAAGAGACAATGGCTAGTGTGGCTCAGTGGATTGAGTGCTGGTCTGTGAACCAAAGGGTCGCTGGTTTAATTCCCAGTCAGGGCATATACCTGGGTTGTGGGCCAGGTCCCCGGGAGGGGGTGTGCGAGAGGCAAACACACATTGATGTTTCTCTCCCTCTCTTTCTCCTTCCCTTCCCCTCTTTCTAAAAATAAAATAAATAAAATCTTCTTTTTTTTTTTTTTTAAAGAAGAGACACGTGAGAGCTTGCAAGAAGGTAGCCATCTACAAGCCAAGAAGACTTTCTCCAGGAACTGAATTAACCAGCAACTTGACTTTGGGCTAACTGGACTCCAAAATTGTGAGAAGTAAATTTCTATCATCGAAGCCACCCAGTCTGAGGTATTTTGTTATGGAAGCCTGGGCAGACCAAGAGAGCCATCAGTACCTTGTGGGGAAATAATTATCACATATACTTTGGACAGCCCAGGAGAGTTCTTCCTTATCGAGACTTGGCCTCCTTTTCCATCAGTAGGCTCAGAGCCTGTGAATTGGCCTGGATCTGGGAAACTTAGGAAGAAACACCACTTTCTGTTAGGGCAGCTGACATCAGGCTTCTGCTCCCTAGCTCTTATTTTGGGGGTGAGGTTGCTCTACACATAACACCCAGTTACCTGCCCAGTTACTTAACCCCTAGGAATACCACAGTCAATCAGCCATCACTACCGATGCCATCGGTCCGGTTGTCACTTTGGTTTTAGAGTTATATCCACCCTACCTCTGTTGATTCAGCATCACTGGCCAGCCCCTGCTATTCTAGAGTCCTACCATCCGCACTGACACTGAGCATCCTTTACCTGTGTATTTTGTGTTGGCTCAGAGAAGGGAGTGTCCTCTGGATTTGCCTTGGGAATATAAGCTGGTGATCGGTTCTCTGGTCCAGGATGATAAATACAATCTAACATTCTCGCTTCCCTGTGCGTTCTGACTCCTTTGATATTCTGTCAAGAAAGTTCTAGCCACCTCATTTCTCTAGGCTGTAACTGTATCCAAGTTTCTCCAAGAGTCATCTCAGAAGCATATGAAGACAGTTTTATGTGTCCTCACTTGAATGTTAAACCTAGAATAACGAGTGCTCCAGGTTAATAAATTCCCACACGCTACCCCTGTTCCAACTAGAACATAAGTCCTGTCACTTTTGCAACGTGTGGTTCTGTTTCCTTGTGGTTCAGGAACTGTATTTCAAGCAGCTTAGGCTGTGCTGAGAACTAAGCTTAGGTGAGTCTGGAGGCAATGAGGGGGGATAGGGGAGATCTTAAGGAGGATGAGCAGTCTTTGCAGCCTCTTGCCCAGGAGTGTCTCAAATTCCAGGCCAGGAGAAGCTGCTCTCCTATAGCAAGGGGGAGAGATCTGAGGCTGCTAGCCTTGAAGATTTAGAGGCATTCCCACAATCTACCCAAATTTGTCTATTCCGTGTTCCAGGGTTCTATGCATTTCCAGTCAGGGCCATGCCTTTGTCATAGGAGACCCAACAGTGCAGCATTTTCTGGTAGCTTTCCTACTGTTCCAATTAAATCAGTTAAATCCTGGGCTGATTTCTAGCACAATCTGCCCTGCGGCTGCGGGAGGTGGGGGATGGAGGCCTCCTGTCTTGCACACACAGTGTGCCTGGAATTCATAGCTGGCTAGAGTGAGCATATCATTTTTTTTGTAAGGCTTCTAAAGCACTTAAGAGAAGCTAGTCGGCTCCATGACCCTTACAGTCACTGTTGTCCCCATGACCCTTCCAATCACCCTGTCCTTGGAGCCACAACGGGGCTTTCTCATCCATGGCATTATTGGTGTTGTATGCCAGATAATTCTTTGCTGTGGGAGTTGTCCTACGCATCTGAGCAGCACCTCTGGCCTCTATCTACCAGACGCCAGTAGCAGTCTCCCCTAGTTGTGATCAGACTGCCTGCAGCCACTGCTGCATGGCCCCTGGGAGGCACAATCTCCCTGGTTAAAACATGCCGACACAGAAGCAATGTTTAGTTTCTGCTTGAGTCACATTCCAACCCACCACAGGTAAGAGTTTTGATAACTGCATGCCAGAGATTATTACTATCCTATTTACCAACAGCAATGGGGGCCTTATCTCTACTAGGAAAGTCACGTTCCCATTCTAGAATCCCTTACTTGTGCCCTGACCAAAGTGGCTCAGTCGGTTGAGTGGCACCATCCAGCAAAACGAAAGGTCACTGGTTCGATTCCCAGTCAGGGCACATGCCTGGGTTGCAGGTCCAGTTCTCTGTTGGGGCATGTATGAGAGGCAACCGATGGATATTTCTCTCTCTCTCTCTTTCTCCTTCCTTTCCCCTCTCTCTTAAAATAAATAAAATTTTTAAAAAGAATTCCTTTCTTGTAAGTCTGCCTTCTAGACTACTTGGGAACGGATCTAAGGGAACAGGATAAAGGACTGCGGAGAAAACCACTATGAGGGTATGGCCTGGGGTTGTTTATAGCTGTGGGGAACAGGGGAATGTGTCTCGAAATCTCTGTCTAAGGTTCAGAAGTAGGTGGCATTTATCCATAGGTCCCATAGGTGTCTATCCCTCAAGGTGCACCCCCTGGGTGTTAACTCCCCCGCACAGGTGTCGGTGTTGAGCAAGTATCTGTAGGTGTCCCGTGCCTCAGGGTCTGAGGATTCTGGGAGCAGAAAGTGAGAAGTGCAGGGGAGACTGGGACACTTTGAAGGAGAGGGTTGCCACAGCAGTGGCTGGACTGGAGTAAACAGTGTGCCCGAGACTCTGAAGCCATGGGTCATATGCCTGTCGTGCTACTCAGATAGGACCAGGTCAGCCGGGACCAGGGAAGACACAGCCTGCGCCGCTCTCTCTGGGTGCTGCCCGAGAGCATGGGGAAGGCAGGACCCTGGGAGCCTCATTCACACGTTCAACTCCTGCCTCTGCTTGTCACGGAACCGCAGGTCCAGCTGCCCGCCACTGCGAAAGCCAGTTCTCGAGAGGCGGGTGCTGATGTGAAGGAAAGTGGTTTCTTTTCATGTTGGCCACCTGGAAGATGGGGACTCAAGTCACAGAGCCCGTGTCCCTGGGAAGATGGGGACTCGAGTCACAGAGCCCTTCTTCCTGGGAAGATGGGGGGACTCCTGTCACAAACCCCGTCTCCCTGGGAAGAGGGGGGACTCGAGTCACAGAGCTCGTGTCCCTGGAAAGATGGGGGACTTGAGTCACAGAGCCCGTCTCCCCCTCTCAGTGGAGGCCGAGGTTTCTGTAAGGAGGGAGAGGGGAACAGAACTAAGTGACCAAGGGAGGGGGTTGCAAAGTTCCCTACGTGCAGACGAGCACAGTCCATTCCGATAAGACAAGTGACGGTCTGGTGTGTGTCTTCCTGGTTTAGGTGTCCTGGCTTTACATCATCCTGGTTCCACGGATGATGGGAAGAAGTTCGGCAGGTCTCTGGGAGCTGGGATGCCTGAAGGTCAGGGTCTGCCTCTCTTGGAGCTAGTTCCTAAGATTGGTATACAAACGTGCTGTTCATGTACCAGCTACATATTAGTCAGAGTCGGCACTGACGGAAACGGTGCCAGTGGGATGGCGGCCGGGACAATCTGGTCCAGCCCTGTTGCATGCTGGCTCTAGCCAAGAAAGCCTAGAGTCAACACTGAGGAGCAAGCCACCCACAGGCCACCTCCTGACAGTGGAGCACTCCGATCCAGCCCTGACACTTGCTCATGTGAGCCCTAAATCAGGGGCGGGGAAAGGCAGAGGGATGAGGTTGGACAGGTTGGCAGGGGCAAAACCATCCCTGACCTCACGAAGTCGTAACTGTTACATGGCTTTAGAGTTCGTTCTGAGGTGATGGGAATCAGTGGGAAAACCTGACACAATTTCTGTTTTTAGAAAGATTCCTCTGGTGACCAGGTGACAGTGCAAAGAAGGAAACAGTGGAAGCAGACACCCCACTGAGGAGACTGTCCAACAGGGTGATGACAGTAGGGGCCAAGAAAGAGATGAATTCTGGAGCTGGTAAGGAGGTGACAAAGATAGGCCTTGGTGACCAGCTAGACGTGAGCTAGAGGATGAAGGGAAGGCAGGGAAGATGCCCAAAATGGGGAGCTGGGTGGATGAGTGGTTGGTGGTGTTTTTATCTGAGACGGAAGCGTAGGAATAAGAGCAGGTTGGAGAGAAGATGAGGAGGCGGGGTTGGGATGCCTTGAGTTTGGGGTAGGGAGGCCCAGTCAGGCAGAGATCTGGGTTGGAGATGTCTTTGGGAGCAGTCAGGACTGCAGAGTCCCTGAGGCTGAGGTCGCCAGAGAGCAGAGCCAGTCAGGGTTCCTGGTTGCAAGCAGGCTCCCCAAATTGACAGGAACGCTGCACGATCTGTGGGGATTGGTGGAATCTGTTGTGGAGGTGGCTCTGGGGGCCGGGTGGCTGACAAGCCAAAGTGGAGTCCTAGCGGGGCGGTCTGCTTAAGATTGAGCCTATGGGGCAAGATCCCTCCCTCCCTAGCTGGGCCGGGATGGCCTCTGACCTCTGTCCTTCCAGACCAAGTCCAGCGGGACTGGATGAGGCTACAAAAGGAGGGCAGGGCATTTGGAAAGCGGCCCAACGACACAAGGCACTCTAGAGAAGGAGTGTTTGAAGAGGAAAGCAGGAGCTGGGCCAGGGCCTTGAGGAGACTGGTGCCTCGGCGACAGTCAGGAGAGTGGACAGGAGCGCAGGCTGAGGAGGAGGTGGACGCAGTGTGATGTAGGAAGACAGGGCCGAGAGGGGAGAGGCTCTCAGAGAGCAATCAGAGACAGAGAGCTCTGGGGGCCTCTCCAAGCAGGTTCTTTCCTGTTTTATCCTAGCCATCTCTTTATCTCTCTCCTCCATCTCCATCTCCATCCCCAGCCCCATCCCCATCTCTATCTCTCTCTGTCTCTATCTCTCTCCTCCATCTCCATCTCCATCCCCAGCCCCATCCCCATCTCTATCTCTCTCTGTCTCTATCTCTCTCCTCCATCTCCATCTCCATCCCCAGCCCCATCCCTATCTCTACCTCTCTCTGTCTCTATCTCTCTCCTCCATCTCCATCTCCATCCCCAGCCCCATCCCCATCTCTATCTCTCTGTCTCTATCTCTCTCCTCCATCTCCATCTCCATCCCCAGCCCCATCCCTATCTCTCTCTGTCTCTATCTCTCTCCTCCATCTCCACCTCCATCATCTCAGTAGCTCCAGGAACCACAGAGGAGCTGGAGAGCAGCTGGGATAGCCATTTGGCAGAGATTATGATGTGACCTCGGGAACAAGTCAAGCAGACATGGGAGTGGGTCCCTGCGTGTCAGAGTTTATGATCAGGTATTGTGGGAACCAGCCTTGTCTACACTGAGACCCAAAGCCTCAAGGGTCCCCTTGACTCAGCCTGGCTCCCACCATCCCATCCCCCACAGAGGACCGGGAGCCCAGTGCCGTATGAGACAGAGACATGTTAGCGACCTTCAGAAGTGGCCTGGTCAGGGTCACCAGATCACTGGTAGGGCAGGCAGTACTCTCCAGGGAAGGTGAGTACGTGAGGTTACCCTGGGTGCCCTTTGAGATTAGCTAACCAGTGTGTGACCTGGGCAAGGTTTTCAACCTTTCTGAGGTCATCCATGACATGGGGATAATAATTGTATTTCCTTTCAGGTTGACATGAGGATTAAAGAAGAGTAGTATCAGTTCACCAAGGGACTTGCAGATGAATGCCTGGGGCACACTGGTTTCTGTTACAGTTGCTGTCCAACTCGTGTCCCTTCCTGAGTCTGTGGCTGGGCCTGGCTTCCCACGTAAACGTGCCTTAGGCCCTGGAGAGCCTTCCACAGCTGCTTTTGTCAGCAACGAGCCGCTGGGTGGTGCTTGCTCCTGAGCTTGGCTCACCGGGCCTGACTGAGGAGACAGACCTGCTCATGGGGCGCTGGTCAGTTGAGTTTCTGAGCCCTCACGGCTGCGGCCAACCCCAGGAACAGGCCTGGGGCAGCCTCTCCTGGGATTTCTAGCCTTTGCCTTCAACCACAAAAGGTCCGTGTCAGACAGGAGCAAAGATGAAAGTTGGTTTCTCTGGGGACCCAAATAGCATTTCCCACTTGTGGTGGGAGTGGGAGGACAGCCCTTGCTTGTCAGAGAGACCACTGTACCACCCTCGATCCTTTTTAAACTTCCGTCTCCCTTTAGGGGTGCTGAGGAATATCGTGTTGGAAAATGGCAAATCATGAAATTCCCCAGAGTTGTGATGAGTCTGGGGCCCAAGGATAAGAAGCTGTAACCTTGGGTAAGAATGAGCTGTCGGAATGGAGCTGGAGTGCAGGTGAGCTGGACAGGGAGACCCAGAGGCAGAGGAGCTGGCAGGGTGCTCCCCAGGTGGGCTAAGGAAATCTCTGGGCCCATAGCTTAGTCCTCTGGACATCAGTCCAGCCCTAACACCTCTCCCGTTCCCCCAACTCAGCTGTTCATGGGCTGTGAGCGAAGGGCCAGGCTACCGTGCCCCCTAGAGGGGCTGAGTCTTGGCCAGGAAGGAAGGCAGGCTGGCATGACACAGCCTCTAGCTTTCTCCTGCCCTCACCCCTTCCCTTGATTCTCAAGGAGGAAGGTGGGGCAATAAGAGTGTCACACCGAGAGCTAAAAGAAAGGACTCAGTTTTCATTCCAAGCTCCTTGGAAGGTCAAGGGAGGCTGCAAGAATCTGGAAGAGAGCTTGATGAAGCTGAACCTGCGGGTGAGGGTGAGTTGTGGGCACAGGGCTGTCAGCAGAAATCAGCAGGGGCTGTGTGTCCTGGGGCCTGTGGGCGGGGACTGGGAGTTTAGACTTTGTCCTGAGAGCAATAGGGAGCCAGGAGTTTTAATAGAGAGCAGTGACATAATCAGAATTGCATTTTAAAAAGCTCCCCCTGCTGTTGGGTGGAGAGGGGACTGAGCGGCCAGACAGGAGACAGGAAGGCCAGGCAGAAGGCTATTGCAGCACCCAGGCAGGAGAATGTGGGGGTCCAGACTGGGGCTGCAGCTCTGGGGGCCAAGGGGAGTGGGCTAGTTAGGGATTAGTGAGGACGAATGCAGTCATGCCTGCTAACTGGCCTCTCTGCTTCCACCTTTGCCCCTCACAGTCTACTCTTCATGCAGCAGCCCCTGGGGACTCTGGTTAAAACATGAAAGTCCAGGTCATGCCACTCCTCTCTGGCTTCTCATCTCAGAGTGAAATCCAAAGTCCTCACTGTGACTTACAAGGCCAACATGGTCAGCCTTCCTGTCCCCACATCTCTCTGACCTCGTCTACTACTCCTAGCCACCTCCCCACACCACTCCAGCCATTTCTTCACGGTTCTTAGCACGTGCCTCCTCTCCCTGCCCTACTCAGGGCCTTTGTATTTCCTGCTCCCTCTGGCTGGACTGCAGTTTCCTCAGACACCCACACAGGCTTCCTCACCACCTCAGGTCTCTGCTCAAATGTCACTGTATTTATGAGGTCTTTCTAAATTCCTCACATGAAGGGATCACTTATTTTCTCCTGTGATGACCTAATTATTTCCTTTATGGCACTGCCTATAATCTGTACTTGTTTGTTCAAAATGTTTTCCTAGTAGGCAGCCCCATGCCAGGAACACAGTAAAATCTCAGTAAATGAGTAGTTGAATGAGCGGGTTGAGGTTGCCGGTGGAAGGCACCTGCCCTCAAGGAAGAAGGTGGTGGGAGGCAGGGCAGCCCAGGCTGTATGTGTGTGCACACTGGCCCCAGGGCTCCTGCACCTCTTGGTGCCTGGACTAGCGTCTGGGTAGGACAGAAGTAGGTCTGGGCCAAGCTGTGCCCCAGCTGCTGACAGGTTGTGGAGGGGATGGAGTGGAGGGTGTGAGGATGGGAACTACTGACTCTGCCTGGGGATGGGCAGACCAAGGCTTGGCTCGAGGGAAGGGGACAGTGGAGCTGGGCCTGGAAGGGTGAGTAGGCGTTTGCTGGATGGAGAAGAATAAAGGCATTTTGAGAAGGCCTGAGGCATAGGAAAAGATGGGATGGCTCAGAGAATGGTGAACTGCCTGGTGCAGCACGGGGAGTGAGACCAAGAGGTCAGCAGCCTGAGGTTAGAGAGGTTTCAAATGCTAGGCCTATAACTGATCAATCCGGACCCTCATCCTCAGGGCCCTGGGGGCCATGGAGGGGGCCATGAAGCAAGGAAGTGAGAGAACCCTCCAGCTGCCCTGAAATGGGCCCCAGAAATGCTGAGGCACCAGTCCAGACAGAGTGATGGGTGGGGCAGTTGGGGTGAGGGTTTAGAGGATGATGTCCAAGTCTCTGGTGAAGGCTCTGGAGGTGAGGGCCTGAGAGAGCCACAGGTTTGGGGACAATGAGAGCTTGGCCTGAGCCGGGTGGGCTTGGGCACTCTGAGTTGCGGAACCTGATCTGTCTCTCCTCCTGCCCCATCTCAGGTCCAGGACCCTGGGTCACAGAGATGTCCCACAGGGACCCTGTCCCAAGGTTTTCATGTCCAACACCTTTGTGCTCAGTAAGGGCCCCTGGGCAGAGATGTTTGGGGCAGCGGGCAGAGGCTGAGTAGTGAACCGGGGGGAGGACCAACCAGCCTGACAGCTCTGGGAGCCGCTCCTGTCAGCTTCTGTCTCCCTGACCGACCCCTCCCCGGGAGGCCTGCGTGGACAAGGGCTGCTCCGGTGGCCACAGTCCTGTGAAGGTCGAGCTGTTGGTCTTGGGGGTGCCGATGGTGCCACGGGAGCTCAAGGACCCCTCAACTTGGGTGGCTGTCCCCGTGGGAGGAGTGGGTGACTGCGCGTCCCGGGATTAAGGAGAGCCCCGGCGGCCGGTGGCTCTACAGCGGCGGGTGCAAACGGGGCGGAGTCTGCGGGTTTGGGTCTTGAGCCCGCTGGAGGCCTGTGCCCGTAGTTCCGTTATATCTCCACTCAGTTCCTGCGCCTCCTGGCTTCTCAGGCTGCCCGTCCTCCCGTCCATCCCCGCCTACGACAGGGTAAGGCGCGGACAGTCAGCAGGCAAGGCGGGGTGGCGAGGGCAGGGCCGACGCTCCCACTGTCCCGCCCTACTCGGACGCGGCCCTGGGGCGGCAGGGAGATCGTGAGTACGCATGCGTGCGTCTGCGCGAGCGCGTCGCCGGGCGGGACGGGGCGGGGCCCTCTGTCAGCTCCAGGCGGGGCCTCGCTGCACAGTGTGTGACCCTGGGAGGAGCCGAAGGGTGTGAGGTTGGGGGGTGGGGGAGTGGGGGGTGGGGGATGGTGGCTGCGGTCACCCGCAAAACCAGGCCCAGGACTCCAGGCCCCGCTTCTCGCCTCACATCTTAGGGGCCCCTGCACAATGCCCTGGGTTGTGCTCCCCCAGGGAGGGGCGGGAGCGGCGGGAGGAGCTTTTAGAAGTAATCCTAGGAGCAAATTAAAGCAGGAACACGAGCTCTGCAAGAAGAAAACGGAAATAAACATTGATGAGAATGCGTACTCGGCACCTGAATAAATGGGGCAGTAAACCCTGATCATAGTATTCCCCGGGGCGGAAAGGACTCTAGGCCAGTTCTCAGCGAGTCTCTAGATCCAGGGTGACCCCAGCCAAGGTTCAGAGGTTGCTTTGCCTACTTTCCCACAGCCTGGCATCCTGAGTCAAACTTGACAGTTGAACGTGTACAAGTATAGCCTTGACGCGTTTGTAAACGAGAAACAAGTTCTTCGTTAAACGGTGGTAATTAAACCAGTGTGATACTGTCACGGGAATAGTAAAATAGATCAGCGGGGTAACAGATTCTTACAAAAATATGAAAAGTTCCTACTTATTTTTTTCTAAAGTTTAAATAACCCTCGGAAAAAAGAGAGGAGGGTTTAGAGCATTTCACACAAGAACTCTTAGAGAAGACCACTCTGTTCCCCCCTGCTCGCTCAGCGCCCGACAACAAACAATATATTTCAGTGAATGTTCATCACGGGTAATTAGACAAATGCAACTTAAAGCAACTGCATATCGGGTCTTACTTAGGTTGGCAAAAGTGGGAAAAAAAAAAAGTCCTGTGTTGGCAAGAGCACGAGGGAATGTACTGTCGTGTGCTGATGGTGGGAGGGCGAACTGATAACAGTCTTTTGCTGTTTGCGATAGTGCGAAATTGACAACAGTACAAGCGTGGATGTCACTCGGGCTCACTAAATAAACCAGCACCAAATAAACGAGGCTGCTTCCAGTCCGGAGGAGAGCTGCGCAGCACCCGGAGTCCAGGGGCATCCTCGGGGATGAGCAGCGCCGCTCACCAGCTCTGGCAGCATTAACATTTTTAAAAAGAGTGAGTCTGTACCGGCGTGCATGCTGCCGAGCCGGGAAAGCTCGAGGTTGCCGCACACGGTGTAACAACCAGCCTCTGGGTTGGGTGTTACTCCGGGCTTTGGAGACGTCGCATCTTGAAGGGTGCGGCTTTAGCGGAGTGTGCTTTCTGAAATCCTCCTTGGCTCACCCCCGCCCCGCCCCCCACACTAGGCGCGCTCCCTGGTGGTGAGAGGGGGAAGGGGAAAGAAAAAAGAGGAGGGAAAGGGAGAGAAACACCTGGAGAGAGATTCGGAGGGTGCAGGGAGACAGACACCGCCCACAGAGTCCCGACCTCCCTGCCAGTCATACACCCCTCTGGGCAGTCCGTCCAGTGGCTGCTAGAGGCTGCCCGCGCTCGTGCGGGTGGCCAGACGGGGCCTTTCCTGTCTGTGCTCACCCCTGCCATGCCTGTGCACACCCCGTTCCTCACCCTGTACCGCTCTTCCTCCTTATTTCTTAGTTCTCAGCTGACACCTTCCCTGACTCCACCGAGGTCAGGGCCCTTGGCGTGACGTCGCCATCCCGCACCCCAGACGTCGCCTCTCTGCCTGCCGTCCACCCAGGCTGCGGCCTCCTTGGACTGCACGGTGTCCGTCTTGCTCGTCGTTGCGCCCGCTGCCCAGGACACGCTTGGAACCTGAACAGAGGGAGCCCCTGGAAGCCGGGCCTGCGCTGGAGGGAGACAGGCCGAGGCGCGCAGACGCGGTCGAGCCCGGTAGAGGGAGTTTATTAGAGAGGCAGGGGCAAACATATTTACACGAGCCGCGCGGGCCATTAAAAGAAGCAGAGGCGGGGAGGGGGTTTCGGGGAGCAGCTCAGACGAGTTCCACCTTGGCATTGGGGTACACGGCCACCACGTCATAGCCCTCCGGCGGCTTGACGCGCGCCTTGGCGTGGCTCTCGCAGTACAGCCGCTCGTCCAGAAAGAAGTAACCGCGCTGCTTGAGGTTCAGGCCGCAGTCGCTGCACATGAAGCACTCGGGGTGGTACAGCTTGTCCCGAGCCTTGACGATGGTGCCCCTGTCGGGAGACCAGCAGAGGACAGCGTCGGGCGGCAGACTCGCGGGCTCGCCCGGCCCAGGGCGTCGCGCGTGTCGGGCAGAAGTGCGGCCGGGTGGGGAAGGCAGAGGTGGGTGGGTACTCACACGATGCCGTGGCCGCAGCGCGTGCACTCGGGCAGCCCCTGCAGGCCGCTCAGCGGGGCTCCCAGCTTGCCGGCCGTGGGCTTGAGGTTCCGGGGGCCGCCGGGTCCGGGCCGCTCCCCTGAAAGCCGGAGCGCGGGTGGCATGAGCCAGGTGCGGGCGGGTGGAGGTCGACAAAGGTAAAAACCTCTCTTTTGTGGGGTGTGGGGCTGAGTCGGGCTTCCGGGAACTTCGGCACACGGACTGGGGAGGGGGTTTGGAGGGAGTGGGGAAGGGGCCGCGACGGGGGCGGCGCCGCCGCGATGGGGTGTGGGACCACGCAAAGGAGACGAGGGAGGGGCAGACGGCTGAGAGGCAGGACCTGGGGCCTCGAAGGCGCCGCTGGGGGGCGGAAGGGGACCGGCCCCGGGCCCTCGAGGGGTGGGAAGACGCGTGGGGAAGGGGGAGGGCGTCTTACCGCCCTCGCCGGCCTCCAGCATGCCCTGCAAGTAGCGGAAGGAGCCTGACTGCTTGGGCTCGGTGGCGGCCGGGGGCTCGGCGGGCTCCCGCAGCATCCGGTACACCTCTGAGCCCAAGTCGACCCCGCAGTCTCGGCTCCGCGGGAGGCCTCTGGCTGGGTCAGTGCTGGGCGAAAAGAGATGCACGAAGGGACAGGGTTGCAGTTCCAGCCTTCACTCTGCCCGCTCAGGGGTCTGGTGAAAGTTCCATGGGTCAGAACGCAAGCAGCTGCGACCCACGGATCAAGCGTCAGAGTCAAGATGGGACTTGGTGAGATGTGAGGGATCAGGGCTTAAGATGGGATCTAGGCGTGGCCGCAAAAGCCACATTTCTGGTACTACCTGTGGGATGGAGACACATGCAGGCTGTTCATCTGGGCCAGTAAGGCGGCCTCACTACTGCTGCCATTGTGAGGGGCCGGGAGGCGAGGTGACTGCCCATAAGGAGATCCCAGGCCTGGCCGGCCATTTTCTGGGCCAATCCCTGCCGCCGAGGGCCGCCTGCTGGTGGTTGGACTGCCATCCTATGAGAGAGAGAGAGAGGCCTGAGGCACTGGGAGACCCTCTGGGGCAGGGCCTCTGGCCATTCCTAGCAGACCTACCTCCTCCCCTGCTATGCTGGGCCTTCTTGGATGCTGGCCAGCTACCCCTGCTCTGGCATCTCTGGGCCATGGTGCCCAGCCAGGGAGGGGGTCTGTGGGGAAGGGCTGAGCCTTGGGCCTGGCTCACCCCTCCCCCTACCTCCGAAATGAGAAATGCCCGTGGAAAGTGAGACACAAAAACCCGAGTGCCTGAGGCTCAGCCTCGGCTCACGAGCCCTGCGTGATTCCGACCACCAGGGGTGTCCCCAGTAGCTCTTTAAGGCCAGCGGCTGGAGCAGAGTGTACGGCTTCCTTGTAGAGGTGGTCCTGGTGCCAAATCTTCCCACCTGCCAGAACTGGCCTGGACACTGGATGGGCCCATGGCTGGAAACAAAAACGTAACTCCTGTCCTGAAGCCGAGAAGGGTCATCCAACATCGTGTGCCCAATGGCCTTCGTTGGGGGAAGGCTGAGGTTCCAGTGTGCCATTGTGTGGTCAGCCCCCTCTAGGCTTCTACTTCGACCCCCATTTCCTGCTTCCCAGGCCAAAATGGTGGCCTTCTGCAGGCATAGCAGATGAGGGGCAGAGGCAAGGCCTGGGTTCAAGGCTCCCCAGCCCACTACCGCGTGGCCAGTCTGACGCCATGGCTGAAAGGTTTTGGGGAGGAGTGCCCTGGACATGCCTCCTCAGCCCATAAGGAGAGGAGGGTCTCTGTGGGTGTGGGTCTCAAAGGGAACTGGGGATCCCTGTCTCCGCAGAGTCTGGGGCTGTGGAGGCACATGCTCACTGGCACACGGCAGTTTGGACACAGGCACATATTCTCACAGTGTGTTTATAGACATGCACCTGCATGAGGACAATGCACACCAGCCCCACCTACATAACCTAGTCACACATACTCAGAGCCAGTGCTGGCCACCCTGGGGATGACTACTGTGGCCCCCACGGCTGGAACAAGTTTGGTGGCCACAGCAGCCTGACTGAAGGGTGGGACCCAATCCTCCAGGCCATGAAGGTGGTCACGGCCTTGGCCTGCAAAGTGACATATAAATTTCCCCTTTGCTTTGTGGTGGGGATAGGGACACTAGGTGTGGAGGAAAGGACGCCTAACCTGGAGGGAATGAGCCTGACTCAAGCTCAAGCTGCCTCCAGCACTGGGGCACTGTCGAGGCCGCAGGGATTTGCCTGACTGCACTGCTTTCTGCAGGCTTGAAGCTAGGCAGGAGCTTGGGTAATGAATGGGTGGGCCAGCAGCTGAATGGGGGTAATATCGCCACATCCCCCACCCCAACAGACAAAGGAGAGGGTCTTGAACTGCCCAGGTGGGCCCCCATCAAGGAGGCGACAGCAGCAGGAAAACTCCTGTGCCCCCTGGGCCCAACATGAGTCCCTGGGAAACCGGAGCACTTGAGTACTTGTGTCTGGGGCCAAGCAGACAGACAGGGCTGGCCTGGCCTCTAATGGGGACCAGATGGGCCATGGGCCATGGGGGCAGGGCTGGGCCTGTACAGAGGAGGCTTCAACAGGAAGGGGAAGTCAGAGGGACCTGGGGGAAGGAGGCCCTCACTCATCCCCACACAGCAGGGTATGAGTCTATGGCATGGCCACCCATGCAGCAGCCTCTCTAGGTCTGAACTCAGTGGATAGGGCATGGTGACCTCCATCTGGATTCGAGTCCCAGCTCTGTCACTCATTAACTGAGCAAGTCACTTCACCTTTGAACCTCTGTTTCTTCATCTGTGAAATGGAGCATGTGATGATGAGCTCTATGTCATAAGTTCCTTGTGGGGATAAAATGAGACGGTTGCATACAAGGCACTTAGCATAGTGCCTGCCACACAGTAAACGCTTGTTGGATAAACAGCTGTCATGGGCATTCCTGAACCCCATTCCTGAGTCCCCCTCTCTGTGTGGTGGTGCCCCTGGTCCCGTGTGCTCCCACTCTCTGAGTACCTGCCAGCTGCTGATTTGGTTCTTGAAGCCTCAGCTGGGTTAGTGAGCAGGATGGGGGTAACTGCCTCCTTGCTCATCAGTTCCCATGTGACTGTGGTCAGAATGTGGGACACTCAGCTTGGACAGAGGTGAGTGCTCAGTCGATGGCACCTTCCAGAAGCTAAGCTCTCGCCTTCTGCTAGTCTGGAGAGAACAGGCTGAGTGCGCAAGGGCTGCCTGCTTCACCTGGCTTGCCTTAACCCATCACCTGGTTCTCAGCTTAAATGCCACTCCCTCCAGGAAAACGTTCCTTATCACCATCCTTTCTCCACTCTGGACTGTGCCAAGTGCCTCCTGTGTTCCCATGTGAGGCCTGAGAGGAGCATCTCCTATAACCCTACGCGGAAGGTCGGCCTGAAGCTCCTGTTGGCCCTGTCGCGCCCCACGTGGGGTTGGTGCCAGGGCATCTTCTGCTGGTCTTAGGGCCAACTGTGGTTTTCTGCTCCTCTGTTGGCTCCGGCTGGGCCCACCCCTCCCCCCTGCAGGCAGAGGGTGGAAAGAGTGTGGGACAATGGGCCCTGTGTCTGTGATACTTTGGATACAGCTTTGCAAGGGCTGGGTGGGGGAGTTTTTTTCGCCACCCATGGAGCTCCTGACCTTTTAAGTACAAAGGCAGGCAGCGGCCCTGTTGCTTGTGGAAAATCCCTTTGCTTCCAGCCTCAGCAGCCTGGTCCTAGAAGAGGTCGTGAGGGGCAGGGGGAGTTCCTCTGCAACCCTCAGCCCCCGAGGCCTGCTGGCCCTGAGCCTCTCCTGGAGATGCTGAGGTCCCTTTGTCCTACCCATCCTGGCATGAGCCTCACACATGGGGCCTGTGCTATGCTGCTCCCCTCTGCCTGGCCCATGTCAGGTGTGGCTGACTTGTCACGTGTCCCCCTGTCGCCCTCTCCCCCTGCTCCTACAGGCCCTGGGTTCATAGGACTACCAGAGGGAGCTTCTGAGACACAGGTGTGGCCATGAATCTCTGCAAGAACAGCTGAGGTCCTGGATGGAGCAAACCAAGGGCCTCTTTGTGACCCTGCCCCATCACCTCGCTCCTCACCTCTCCCCTCCCACCCCCTGGGGCCTTTCTTCCCTCTGACCTGTGGTGTACAGACTCACCTTTGGGCCTTGGTATATGCTTCCTGGCATATGTGCTCTTTCTATGCTTTTCCCTGCCTTATTCTTCCTCCTTCAGGTCTTGACTTGGATACCCCCCCCCCCCCCAGGATGCCCTCTCTGATCCCTTGATAGAGTCATGTGGACTCCTTAGATCCCTGGCTTCTGCCATCCCAGAACGGTTAAATGTCTCTCCCCTTCCAGAACAGATACTCCCTAGCATGTGATAAGCATCTGACCTCACCAGCAAAGGAAAGGTTGGGAACAAATGTCAGAGCAAGTTGGGGACTGGGATAGATGGTAAGGGACAGGCCACCGCAGGTCCTCTCCTCTGATACAGTGAAGCCTTCATGGCAAGAGTGGACGCAGCAGGCCCAGCAGGCTATGGCCCCACGTGCTGGGGTTCACAGTTCTGGCTCCATCACACACCAGCCCAAACTCCACCTTGCCCAAACTAGGTGACAGGGGGATGTCGAGCTGGTTCTGGATACCTCAGTCTTGCCAACTGGCTGCCCTGAAAGCCTGTGGCAAAAAGAGGCCACAGAACAGCCTGGATCCCCTCACTCTCCTTGAGGACAGCACCATGGCTGTGCCTCTTGTCATACACAAAGAGGTGACGGAGCACGTAGGCCTCCAGCCTGAGGTCTGTTAGGTGGAGTCACAGGATGGCCAGGAGAAAACTTCAGCCTTGGATAAGGCAAAGAACTGCCTGACATTCTAAGGTCAGCCCTGTGGCCTAAGGTTGGCTTCGGCCAGGTGGGCACCCAACGCTAGGATGAAACAGAAGAGCGCCACATTGCCTGAGGTCACTCGGCAGCCTAGTGACATTCTCTTGGTCTGGCATCACTGGGCACCAGATCGAAACTCAGCTGGGTGGGTGGTAGTCCTGAGCCAAGGCCTGGCCCAGTCCTTCCTCACAACAGACACCTTAGTGCCAGAATCCAGGGCTGCCTGGAGTACAGACAGAGCCCCCAAGAGGTGCCCATCACCTGGGGAACGTGGTATGGGGCTGGGCATGGCCCAGAGAAGCCTTCTGTTTCAGTCTAGCCTGGGCATCCACGAGCCTCGGTGAGGACATCCAGGGCAGTTAAACCTGTGGTCCGGGCCTGGCCCGTCTTGCCTGGGTGTGCTCTGAGCCTTTACATACCTGGGCCTCGGGGTCGATGTGAATCCTGTGTGCCTGAGCCTTGCTGTCCTCTGGGGCACTGGGCCAGCTCCTGCCTTCAGGCCTGTGGCAGGAATTAGGATGGTCAGATATATCTGCTTACTGTGCCTGGGAACTAAGACCCAGAGGGGCTGGGTTCTGGGCTCAGAGTCACCCAGCACCAGGCCTGGCACCCCTGTATGGAGAAGGACACCACCCCAGTGCTTTCTCCTGTGCCCAAATGGTGGCCATTGTGGCAAGGACACACAATTCTAGATTTGCCAACCACCTGGGATGGGGCTATTTGTCCCAGCTGCTCCATCCCTCTCTGGTCTGACTCCCAGAGAGGAAGCTGCAGCTTCTCCACTCTTCTACCCTCTCTGTGGCTTACCTAAATAAGCTTAGTCTGAAGGGTGCCCCCTCCCGGCAAGGTGAGCCAGGCCCCTCACGTCCATCTACCATCCCCTCACCCCTCTCTTGTCCGCAGCCCTGCAGCCCACCAGGCCTGGGGGTCAGGCATCTGTGGGCTCTGGGGTAGGCTGAACAAGGAGGCTTGAGGAGGCTCGGAGGGGCGCGCCTCCCTCCTGCTGATGCCGGCAGAGTCATCACCAATGTCTGCCCAGCCCAGATGGGAAACAGGCCATTAGGAAATTCCTGCTTCACCATAGAAACCAGAAGCCAAACACCACTCAGGAGGGAGAAAAACATCGTAAACCTGCCATAAGCAGGGCAGACGGGTGGAGAGGCTACAGGCCTGGGGCCCAGGCCTGCCACTCAGTAACCCTGTGGCGAGGCAGGCCAGGGGGTGTGTGGACTTTGGGCTGGCCCGTGGGGTGTGAAGGGAGGCTGGCTAGGCCAAAGGGGAATAATGTCCCCACTTCACCCCAAAGGGCCTCCTGGGGTTTCTTGACCGCTCACCAGGGGGCCAGCAGCTCAACCCTACCTCTCTCCGCCACGCAGCAGAGGGTTTTTAACACTCTTTCTGCACGTGTAGTCCACACCCACTCTGCGCTTCCTCGCCTTTGCCCATTCTTCTCTCCCCACAGCCTTCTGGGGGTCTGCAGCAGCGACCTCTGCTGTCCCGGGGCAACACCACACTCCTGAAGTCTGGCTCCAGGCCTCTCAGCCAGGCTACCAGGTGACTGCCCCAACTCAGCTCTCACGAGGCCTCCACCCACAGGGAACACCGGGGTATACCTGGGACAGCGCAGGTGGCCACCTGGCTCCTGCTTCCCCGATGTTCTGCCCAGAAGAGAAGTGCAAGTCTGAGGTCTGAAGGTCAGAGGGCGCAAAGTCCCCAGAGCCACGAGGGTGGCTCCAGACATCAGATCAGAATGAAGGGCTTATTCATGTGTCAGCCTGCCACGGCCAGGCCTTCACTTCAGGCTGGGCAGGTGGCTCCACCTGCCACCGTTAAGCAAAATGACAGCCAAAGGTGGGCTGTGCAAAAGCGTCTGAACCACAAATGCTGGGCCACAGAGGCCCCACCAGAGGCCCCAGGGCTGGAGCTGACACCAGGCCAGTCTTGGCCCTACAGAACATGCCCAGAGAGTGTGGATCAGCTTGAGCTGTCAGACACCTGGCTTTGAGTTCCAGACAAAAGAAACATAGCAGGGAATCTGGGCCTTTGCTTCATTTCTCATCCCCTGGAAAAGACTGGAGGACAAAAACCCTCTGTACACAGGAGGCCAGGGAGGGCAGCTGGCCTGGGTAGAGCCCATGTTGGGGCCTGTCCGGGGCCCAAGCACAGCATAGGTCCTGGCAGGACAAAGAACAGAGTCGGGGGCCTTGCAGGTTAGAAGGTGCCCAGGAGAAGAGATGCTGACCCAGAGGATCAACTGTGGCCCCTGTTCTTGATCCCCAGCATCTGCAGGTGTGATAATTGGGGACAGGGCTAGGGGACCAGACCCCAGGTTTTCACCCTGCCCAAGCAGGCTTGGGACATCATCGTCACTCAGTCCCCAGATCACAAGACAGCCCCGTTTTGGAGTTGAAGGAGGGAAGGGCTCTGAAATGAAATCACTTGCTGGAGGACAGCAGTTCCCACATGCAGAGCTGGGCCCGGAACTGAGGTAGCAGGGAGTGTGCTGGCACCTGCTCCATGGCCAGGCAGCATGGCCGGCTGAAACGCCCAGAGCAGAACAGGTCAGAGGACCCCTGGCTCCATCCATGCTGGGCTTGGAACAAATGACCAGGGAAGGAAGGAAGGAAGGGGGCCCTCCACCCTGCACCCACCCCACCACCCTTCCCTGACATCATTGTCTCTGGGAACCTCCTGACTCACGCCCTCTGTGAGCCTCCCCCTTCCAACCCCACCCCACCCCACCCCCTTCATCCCCAGCCCCAGTACCACCAGGACTTCCCATATTCAGCCAGGGGAGTCAAGGCTAGAGGTGAGTCAGGGCCCAGGAACCCAGCCAAGTGGGGCGGCTCCAGAGGCCACTGGTGGTCAGAGCCGTGCTGAGGTTCCTGCCGCCAGCCTGTGCCTCAGTCTAGGAGTGGGTGATGGACGTGATCCTGCTTTATGGAGAAGGAAGCCCAGGCCCTCAGAGGTCATCTGGAGAGCCTAAGATCCCAGAGTCTGGAGGAGGACCAGGTCTGCTGAAGCCTCATGCTGGGGCCTCTTCACTATGGGTCAGGGGGAGCGCACACAGCCTGCCCTCACAGCTGGAGCCACTTAGCACAGAGAGCCCAGCCAGGGGCCCTGACCCCAGTCTGGACATCGACCTGGGCCAGACACAAAAGGGGGCTACTTCAGAAGCCTTCCCACTGTGTGTAATGGCTCCAGGTCGATGGGTCACGCCCCTCCCTGCCGTCTCTAAGGCATGGTTAGCTGTACTGTGGTTGGGGAGGCTTCTCCCATGCATGTGCAGAGCAGGCTGTGGAAAGTCCCTATTAACAGCGAATGAGACAGAGCTTAGCAGTTATGTCTGACTTCCCTGGATCCAAGCAAGACGGGGGCAGAAAGATCCCACTCAGCCATGACCCAGCCAATGCCATCAGAGCTGAGCAAACACCCAGAGCCTGAGTGAGGCTGGGGGCCACCAGGTGGACCTTCCACCCTAGACCATCTCTACGGCACACAGGGGGCGTGGTGACTCCACACTCTCACCCCCATGATGGGCTGTGTAATGTCACACAGTCCGTGGCATCCAGATGTAACCAGGGCAGAGGCATGGGCCACGGGGGCACAGCTGAGGCACCGCAGCCATGCAGCTGGTAGGAGTGTGGTGCAGCTAAGCAGAAGCAGAGGAGCCTTTGGAAGTGAGAAAGGTGGAAGGTCAAATTTGCTTCCCAGCTCCCTCGCCGTGGGACTTTAAGCCCCCTCTAGTCATTCTGAGCCCCAGTTGTCCCATCTATAGATTGAGGACTATATTAGGTTTTCCTTTATCAGGTTGGTTGGAGGGTTCAATGAATAAGAAGCTTCTTTGAAATGGTCATCAAGCTGGTCACATAGGGTTGGGGAAAGGACTGAAGTCACCCCTCCAGAGGCTGCCCCAGGTCTTATTCAGCCCTGATTTTGGATGCCTACCCACTGCCACAAGTCTCCCAGCACACTTCCAGCCCTGAGTTAAAAGGGAGCTTCTTCCCCTTCTTAAGTCACCGCCCATACCCAGCACCTGCCAGGGCCCCATAAAAGCGCTCCTCCTCAGGACAGCAGTGCCCAGCAGCCAAAGCAGCGAGGCTGTGAGGCCCCGCTCACTCAGGATGCTGCCCACCCATAACTTATCCTCCCCTTAAATCGCCCCCCTTGCCAGTGGTCCTGGCCCAGCCGGCCCTGCTCGTACCTGCTCACGGAGAGTGTGAGGTGGTCGTGGCAGCCCTTGATGCGATTCTGCGCCTCCAGGTGTGTCATGAGCTCTGTGCTCTCACCATTGATGGCCTGGATCAGGTCTCCAGGGCACAGGGCCGCCAGTGCAGCCTTACTACCAGCATGGACCTGTGGGCGGACAAGCCAGATGGCTGGACACTGGTCACGGTGTGGCCTTGCTGCAGGCTTTGCTCTTGACCCCCTCCAGCCACTGGAAACTAGTCAGTGGCCCTGCTGCCAACATGACCTGTGGGTGGGCAGGCCGAGAGACTGGCTGAGTTCCCATGGGACCTTGCTGCAGACAAGTGGGATATTACTGCTGCAGCCTGGGTATCTCCCCGAGGATATGCATGGGACACACAGGGATATATGTGTTCCTCAATACATACAAAGCATGGACATGTCACAGACACCCTGCATAGACAGTGCTCACCCCAGCCAGATCACATAGTAGTCCCTCAACTGACATTCAAACCCTTTGTGACCTTGGCTTCCTACCTGTTTCCTCTCATCCCCACCCCACAGTCACCTCCACCCATGCACACTCTGTCTAAACCATCTGAATGTCCAGAGGGTATTCATGGGTACCAGGTCTCGCTCACCTCCACGAATCTGCAGATGCTGTTCTCTCTACCTGGAGCATTCATTCTTTCCTTTGACCCCAAACCCTCATTACCAGCTTTCTCCTCCTCATCCTTCCAGTCTTAGCAGAGAGGCCGTATCCCAGGGGAGCCCCCACTCTGGCCTCTCACCGTACCCGGCGCAGCCCCTGTACCACTCTGTTCCGTGAACGTTGTCAGCACCCACCCCAGGTCTGGGGCATCACCTCCCCAGCACGTCCAGGGCCATCTACTTCTGGTTGCCAGCCTACATTCCTGGGTCACAACTTCACCTCCACTTCCTCTGCAGAACAAGCACGCAGGCCACCCCAGGGTCACTACTGACCCCAGAGGGTCGAGCGGTGTCCACAGCTGGAGCCTCTTACAGTGCTGGTCCCCAGATGAGGGCCCCTTCGAGGTGGGGGCCAGGCTCATGGGGAGGCCTGAGGAGGCAGCCCAGGGAACCCTTTGCCCTGTCTGCATTCCTGGCACAGCCTTTGGAAATGGACACTACGCACCCTCATTCTCACCCAGTCTCTCCAGCAGTGCCCAGCTGTGGCTCAAGAGCTGCCAGTCACCTGTTCCTCCTGGGGTGGGGGGTGGGAGGGGGTCGGAGTTTCTGGAAACCCGGCCAGGTTCAGCTTAGCTAGTGCCCAGCAGTGAGTGCACAAAGCTGAGGTGCTGGCAGCTCCTTGGCTGTAGTCCTGGTGTGGGCACTGCCTGAGCTGACCTGCCCTGAAATAGGCTGCCCCAAAGAATGTTCTGGAGCATCACAGCTACAGCTACTTGCCACCATTAATGCTCACTCACAGGGCCTGGGTACCTGCACAGGCCTGTCCTCCTGGGGGAGGCGCCCATCAAGCTCCGTCCTACCCTCCCCTCAAGGCTCTGCTCCAGGCCCCTCTCCTTCCCAGACCGATACGGATACGTGCTCTGTGACAGGTCCTGGGCTCAGTGCTTTGCCCATAACTAGCTCATGGCAACCTCTCAAGCCCCTGGTGAGACAGAGGCATTGTCCTCCCTAATTACAGACAAAGGAAGAGAGGCTCAGGGGGAGGGCCACCTCACGCCAGTCCCCACCCTGGAGAGGAGTCCTCTTCTTCAGGGGGGCCAATAGCTGCAGGATGACTCAGCCAGCACAAGGGTTCATTCAGGCTCCTGTGGGTGGGGGAGTTCTCGAAAGCAGAGGTGGCTAAACTCTTGCCAGCTCCACTAGCCTGGAGAGTTCTGGTCAGACATGGCACAAAGCCAGGAAATGGTGACTCTCCTGAGCGGCTTTCCTTGCACTGTCTCATTAACTCTGAAGGCCAGCCCATTTGCTAGGTGAGATAATAGGTCCAGAGAAGTGCAGAAGGACCCTCAATTGATAAATGGGAGTTAGGATTTCAATCCAGGCCAACTGGCTCCAAGACCTATGCTCGTAACTACTGTGCGCTTTTCTGCAAAAAGGGAGGGGAGGAGAGAGTGCCCCGGGTAGAAGGGTCATCGTGTGTGATGGCTGATCTGGGACAGAGAGTAAAAGCAGGCTTGCGACTGAAGCATGGTTAGTGAGGAGAGAGTGGAAGAGATAAAGTCAGAGAAAGAGCAGGGGCCAGACCTGTGGGCCCAGGTAAGAAACTGCCATTTCTCCTAGGTAGGCGGGAGCCATGGAGGGTTCTAAGCAGGGCAGAGTTGAATTCAGGCCCATCCCTCTGGCTGCTGAGTGCAGGATAAACAGACAGAAGGAAGGGAGACAGGGAGCAGTGAGCCAGCTGGGAGCCTGGGGCATGAACCAGCCCCTCACCTGCAGCTGCTAGGACATCCCCAGCCCCTGCTCCACACTGCCCAGACTACAGGCTGTGATGGCCAGGAGCCAGAGAGTCAGTGCTGTGTCATTCCATGTGGTCACAGCAAGCTCCAGACTGGCCTGGATTCCTGTCCCTGCTTTTGCTTCCCTGGGCACACCATCTTAGCCTCTCTGAGCCTCAGTATCCCCATCTGTAATGTAAGGCCACGGGAGTTCTCACTTCTAAGCGCTGCTGTGAGGGCAATCTGGGATCATCAGGGCAAAAAGCTTCCGTGGGGTGTTGGGCACACAGTGGTGTTCATTCCAGGCACTGGTTGCTGGGGAGCTGGGACCAACACCCTGCAGGGTGTGGCTTGGAACGCTGTGGATGCGCCAAAGCCAGTAGTCACTATAGTGTGTGGGGAAGGAGCCCTAGACAACTTTCTTGGAGGTTGTGTAGGCTCAGGTTGCAAGGTCCCAGCCCTGCTAGGCAGCCAGCCTCCTTCCTGTCTGAGTGTGGCTATCCCTGACGAGTAGGGGAGGCCCTGGAAACATGGGAGGGTTGGGTCTCAAACCCCTGCGTGTGGGGACTCCCACTCATCCTCAGTGTCTGCAGACCTGCCCTTGAAGTATCTGCTGGGCAAGCTGAGGCCTGTGCCTCCCCAGCCCCGTAAATCTCCTCAGATCCCACCCAAACCCAGGCTCAGCCATCCTGGCTCCTCAGGCCTGAGCTGCTGCTATGTGACTTTGAGGGACAAGGTGGGGCGGTACTTCCAGGCAAACCATCTCCCAGTCTGCCTGCTGGCCAGGGGCCTGCATCACTATCAGCTCCAAACAAGGCCGCTGCCGCTGCCGCTGCTGCCGCTGCCTCTGTGACGTGTGGAGGCCTTTCCTCTGCGGGCAGGCAGCCGCGTGGGCAACAGATGTCTCTGCTCCCTGCCGCCTGTGGCCGTCAGCCGCCGCCACTGAGCCTGTCAGCGGCCTCACGCCCAGGGTGCCTGGCCCACCGGCTGGCCTAGCGCCCTCACCAGCCTGCCTCTGTATGACACACCCAGGCAGACACAGATGCTCATATGCATACCCCCCGCAGGGCTCCCCAAGGAAAATGGGAGATGAAAGGCTCCCGGATGTGTTGAGGGCCTAGCTCACTCAGCCCCAGGGACCTGGCAGAGTGGGGTGAGGGCAGATGTGGGAAGCCTCCCAGGACAGCTGGGCCTGCCTGTCACCCTGGCCCCCAGAAATGGGATTCCATGATTCCACGCTCCCCTGGGTGACCACCCCCCTCCCAAGAACTGGACAGTTGTCTGAAAGTCCAGCTAGCTCAGTCCAGCCCCCATGGCGAGAGATGGCAGTAGGGTGAGGGAGGGTGGTCTTCAGGTCTCCTGACACAGGCCCCCAAAAGGCCAAAGCAGGTGTGTGGGCGTGTGGGAGCAAGGAATGGTTCTCAGATGTTCCCAGGTCCCCTCTTCTATTCCTTCCAAACCGGGCCTGGGTTTTCTCCTCTTCTCTTCTCTAGGCTGGGGCCCCCATGGGCCGAGTCTGAGTCCCCTGTTCTGGCCCTTCAAAATATGAGACCCCAAGGCTGGGCCAGGATCCCATCTCCCCAGAATGGACACCCCCTCTGACAGGGCCCGAGTCATTTCTTCTGCTTCTCTGTCCTCAGATTAGCCTGGGCCCAGGTCTGTGCTCCCTTCCCTTCCTCCTCTGTCCTAAACCCTGGGCAGTGCATGGTCCTGTAATCTGGACGAACTGGGCTGAGGCTATCCTGGCCCATGGCCTGGTGGGGAGAGGCCTCACAAGCTTATATAGTCAAGTGTCTCCTTTCCCTGGAAACCAAAGATTCATCCTGGTGACTTCCCCTTAGGTCAACTGAGGTCATTGGTGAGAGACTAACCAAAACCAGAGTGGGCGAGTGAATGGATCTTTCTCTTTTCAGATTCAGGGAGGACCCAGCTCTTCTGGAAGTGACCCTTGATGAGGGGAGGGAGTTCTCCATCACTTTGCCCTAAATCTTCAGGTTGGGTTCAGTGTAAGCTGTATTTCTAAGCTTCTGTAGATCTGTCCAGACCCCTGGCCCATGACTGCTGTCCCTCCCCGGCCTGCAGTGACTCCCCCAAAATAAGGCCAGCAGGGAGGCTGGTGTGCGAGCCCTTGGGGTGCTCCTCCAAGGGCTAGGACAGGCCGGCCCAGCGGGAAGGAGGAAAGGGTGTTGAGGCGACACTGCCCGGCCTGGAAGCCTCCTCTGCATTCTGGGAATCACTCAGGTAAACCCGTAGTCCTCGAGCCTCAGGAACGTCGGAGATACGGGTCCCGGGTGGATCGCGAGGACTCGGTCTCGGATCCAGGACCTCCCCGCCGCCCTGCGGTTACTGGACTCACCCGTGAGATCGTGAGGGGCGCGCTGAAGTCCCGGCCTCCCACCAGGCGGAAGCCCCAGGGCGAAGGGCCGCGCAGGGTCACGGAGTGGGGCATCGCTGGACTGAGCCGCAGCGGGAGCCGGAGCCGGACACTAAGGAGCCGCCGCCGCCGCCGCCGCCGCCGCCTGGACGCTGCGCCCCGCCCCCGGCCCGCCCGGTCCCGGACCCCCCTCCGCCCGGCCCCCGCCCCCGCTCCCCGCGCTCCCGGATTGGCCCCGCGGCGGTCCCGACCCTCCCACTTCAGGGGGCTTTGAAGACCCGCCCCCCAGCCCTGGCGCCTCCCGCCTCGCACCCCCTCCAGGATCTCGGAGACCCCTGGGCTGGGACGGCCCCGACGTCCGGGATCCTGCCCCGGCTTGCGCGGTGCGGGCCGTGGACCCAAGCCCGGCTGCGGAAGCTCGGGCACAGGCCCTTTGAAGTAGCTCCTTCGGGGCGGCGCCCGGCCCAGGGAGGGATGGGGGGTGGAGGGGGGCCTGTGGCGGCCCATATGGGGGATGGGGCCGCGCCTTGCTCAGAAACCTCCTCAAAGTCCTGGCAGACAAACCTGCTCCCCAATCCCTCCGTGCGGCGAGTCCTCCCCACAGCGAACACTGATGGGGAGCCCTGCGCCTGAACAGGCCTGGGTTGGGGACACACAGACGCAGCGTGACAGCCCGCACTGCCCAGTATGGGGGTGGGAACAGAGCAGGACCGCTCTGGAAGAGGTGGCCCCTGACTTGTCCTTGCTTCCCCAGGACACTTAGACCTTCTCCAGCACAGTTCTCTCTCCTCTTTCTTTGCAGAGCATTTTCCCCAGGCTTCCTGGAAAAGGAGCAGCCAGGCTGACTGGGGGCGCAGCTGTGCCACTAGGAGGGGGGTGAAGTGCTTGGGGGAGTGGACTTGTGGGCAGCCCTTCACCTGGGGCCCTTCCGGGTCTTCTCTCCACTCCCTGCCATCGGACTCCAGGAACCACCAGGAACGACCAGGAATGCCCTTGAACAGCCTGGGCAGGTGCCATGGCTCTGCCAGGGCGCCGCTTACCACCCTCTGGTTCTCTTGGGCACTTTGGGCCTGGCATATCAGGGCAGCAGTGTTTGCTTCTCCAGACGCTGGGGAGGTCCCTAATGTAGCTATTCTTGACAACCCTGTGTCCCCTCTTGGCCAAGTTCTGGTAAGGGCTCTGTCCTCAGGAGGCTAACAGGCTATGGGGAGGTGTGTCCGGAAGTCTCTAGCACTCCCAAGGACAACAGCTGCTTGCAGGGCACAAACCTAGGGCAGTCCAAGGAAGGGGGACACCCTTTGGGGTGGGACATGGATGCCTCTCTGGGAGGTGGAGTGCTGCTGTCTGTTGAGCCTGCAGAGAAATGTGAGGGGTATGTGTAGCAGTGGTGTGTGTGTGTGTGTGTGTGTGTGTGTGTGTGTGTGCGTGCACTTTCAGGGGGGTTGTCCATACCCTCAGCGTGTCAGCCATTGGGCACTCAGCACTGTGAGGTGGCACAGGTTTCTCGGGCCCACATGGACACAGTGGAAGGGCCAGTAGGAGAGGTGGTCCCGGATGGTGTCTCAGAGGCCCTTCGGCCAGAGGCTCCCTAGGACTTGGACATCACTGAGTGAGTGACCTGAGGAGTGGGGCAACCATCCCCTATCACTGACTGCATAGGGTAGGGTGGGGAGGGAGTCCCTCTTCCAGAATCTGGTACATGAACTTGCCCATTTTGTTGTACAGTTTCTGGGGCAGTTCCAGGGTCCATGCTAGTCATCCCCCACAGTAGGCTCTTAAAAAAAAAAAAAAAATTTATTTATTTTTAGAAAGAGAGGAAGAGAGGGAGAAAGAGAGGATGAGAAACATCTCAATTGGTTGCCTCTCATACATGTCCCGACCGGAGGACCAAATGAGCAACCCAGGCATGTGCCCTGACTGGGAACTGAACCAGCAAATTTCGCTTTGTGGGATGACACCCAACCAACTGAGCCACATGGATCAGGGCACCACAGAAGGTTCTTGATGACGCCTGTACTTGAGGACATCAGAGGTGCACTTCGGATAGGCCTGGGCTGGGTGGGATTCCTGGATTCCATGGAGCCCTTCCTAGGGTCAGTGTTGCAAGCTCAGTGCTGAGGGACTCTACTCCCAACCCGTTCCAATACTTCCTCCAGGAAGTCCTCAGAATCTTCTTTTCACTCTTAATGGCCTTGTCCCTCGGGGATTGCTGTGTTGCTGAATCCCTCACATGCTGGGGCACCAAGTCACAGGCAGGTACAGGGCCTGGGCGCCCTCTCCAGGGTGTGGGGCGGTAGCGAGATCATGCCTCACTCTGCCTGAATGGCCGCCCTGCTCACTCCACAGGTCCACGGGCATCTGTGCTGCTGGGTATAACCGCCGCTCGTTCCTCAAATTCTTTATCCATGCACCACGTACGTACTGAGTCCCCTCCACACACCCTGCCTGTGCCTGCCCCTGGCTGGGATCAGCAGATCCATGGGGACAGGGGCTGCATCTGTCTTATTTCTTCATGTTTCCTCAGCACCCAACAGAGAGCCTGGCACATGGAAGGTATTAAAAAGAACGTTAGCCATTAACGATGTTATCACTGCTGTGGGAATTATTATCTCAGCTCAGTGCTTGGCCACAGCCCAGAGAGAGGCAGGGAGGGCATGAGGGGGCTTTAGCTCCTGCTGCCGTGGACACCACTCCCAGGGGTCCTGTCTTCCAGGGGAGCCCCAAGGGGATCCGGGCACCATGCCCAGGGACTCTGTGCCCAGCCAAGTCTGCCCCAGGTCAGAAGAAACCACAGTGCTTTTTCCTCAATAGGCTGGCAGGTTCTAGCAGGAGCAGGCACCCTTGAGGGGTGGATTTGAGGCGGAGCCTCTGAGAAGAAGCAGGAAGGGCTGGGACAGGAACAATCTCAGGTAGAGGCTAAGGCCAGCTCAGTGGACTGCGGGAAGTGGAAGCAGCCTTGGGTGAGGAGTGGGGTGAAGTTGATGGAGAGCCGTTGAGGAGACTTTCCTGTGAGGTGCTAGGGGCTGGTCCGAGAGCCCAAACCCTGACCTGCTCCGCCCTGGCTCAGGGGCCAGAAGCCTCTGGGTGGAATCTGCCCTATTCAGGCTCTGGTGCCAGGGACCTCCTTGTAGGCCCAGCACCCTCCTCCCGAACAATAGCCTGCATCCCAAGGACACTGGGGTCCTTGATGGGCATCCCCTCTTCATGAGACACCCAGTCCAGTTCAGGGCCCCTGAGGGCAGCCAGAGGGGAACCTGAGTAGCCCCCGTTGTGTTGTGGCCTCTCGGACCAGCTCCAGGGATCTGGCCACCCAGGGATCTGCTCCTCAAGAGGCCCGCTAGTCAAGGGTAGGAGCCTGTGAGTCTGTGGGATGGAGAGAACAGCACTCGGGGGCAGGGTGGGGCTGCAGGGCCTTCTACAGGGCTAGGACCCAGCCCTGCAGTGACAGGGAGACATGGCAGGTGCCAGGCAGGGTTTGAGGGGCTCTGAAAGGAGTGGAGGCAGCCGGGGCATGAACACCAGGCCACATCCAAACGGAAGGTCTGGGGTGGTGCAGCCCATGAGGCAGGATGAGGGCTGAGGCCCCACACGCCCTGGGACCATGGACTCAGTCAAGGAGGCAACAGAGCTGGCCTCTGAGCTGTGTTGGGTGCAGCCGAGCACACAGGGGAGGGCATGCCCGTGGAAAGGGAGTTTCCCAGCTCTGGTTTCATTCCATTTAGTCCCTCAACAAACATTTATTGAGTGCCTGCTGTGTGTCTAGACCTGATTAACTAGTCTTGGAATTGTGATGGGGACTCCCCATGCTGCCGCGGCCTTGCCTCCTCTCCTCTTGGGCCATTCAGCTCCTCCAGCTGAGAGGCTAGAGGCTCTAGGGGAAGCCAGTCTCTGAGGGTCCCAGCAGGAACAAAGCTGATTCTGACAAGTGGAACCCAGTCACTGGCCCTGAGCCAAATTCCGGAGCAGACACAAAAGCAGAACCAATTCTCAGGAAGGTGGACCTTGGGGTGGAGAAGTGACCACTCTGAGCTCCCATAGCTTCTAAGCGGCGAATCTAAGCTTCCAAACAGGGTGAGACCTAATGTTGGTGGCCTATGCCGTGCCCCTTGCACCACGTGTCTCAGTCATACCTGCAACCCCAACAGCACCCCTGACAGACCTGCTTTGTCTTTGTTTTCACGGAGAAAACCTGTCTGCTCTGGGACTCAACAAAGGGGCTGCCCGGCAGCAGGGTGGAGGCTGGTTTACTCAGCTGGGCCCAGGGAAGCCTTGGCCCTGACCCTGGGAGCGAGGGTGTGGGGATGAGTGGCACCTCACACAGGGGGAGGTGGCAGATGGTGGGACAGCCAGAGGCGGCTCATCCCAGTGCCGGTAGGAAAGTGACAGAACAGGTGGTGGCGATGAGACCCATGCGACTGAGGGCTGTGCACCTGGGGGCTCAGGAAGGCAGCTTACCAGGCACCATGGCCTCCCCCCAGCCTCAAGGACACCCCCATCCTTATCCATCCCTCCCACTTCTCTTTCAGGCCGGAGGGTGTAGGCAGCCTGCTTTAGATCCCTCCGCCTCCCATAGCCCCAGATAGAAGCCCAACCCAGAGGTCCTCAGGTTCCCAGCTTCCCCTTATCCTGGAAGGCTTTTCTTGCAGAGAAGGTGCCTCCTTCCACAAATCAGCTCCTCCAAGTAGCAAAGGGAAGGGGAGCGATTGCACTATGCGCTCATTCTGCACCCTGGACTCTCTGGTCCCCGCCTGCCCATCACCATGCTCTGGGTCAAGCAGGGTGCAGGACCTTCTCTTCTCAGCCCAGGAAGACGCATGTCCACAGGTGCAGGTGCGGCTCTACCAAAAGCACGGGGATGACAGAGAGGAAAAAGCATGAGAGGCAGCCCAGGAATCCAGTTCCCGGGCCTCCTCAGACTCACACTGCCGCTCACCTGCCAGCGTGGGATTCGATGCCTGGGCCTGGACTCCTGCACAGCTCAGCCTGCCCAGTCCCCATGCACACAGACCCCCACATTCAGCAGTAGCCTGGCAAGGACACCCTGATCTGGCTGAGGAACCTTTGCTCTCCCTGACCCTAGAGCTGCCATCCAGGGCCACTCAGAGGGCTGGGGACATCTAGAACATTTCCATAATTCTAGGCTTTCAGTAAACTGCAAAGGGAAGAAATGTGAAGATAGTGTTTTAAGAATTCTGGCATATGCACCCAAAAAAATCCCCAAAAAGCCAATTTAAAAATGGACAGAGGTCCTGAATAAACACTTCTCCAAAGAGGCCATACAGATGGCCAACAGACATATGGAAAGATGCTCAACCTCACTAATCATCAGAGAAATGATGCAAATTAAAACCACAGTGAGGTATCACCTCGCACCTGTCAGAATGACCGTCATCAATAAATCAACAAACAAGTGTTGGCGAGGGTGTGGAGAAAAGGGGACCCTCGTACAGTGCTGGTGGGAATGTGGATGGTACGGCCACTGTGGACGGCAGCGTGGAGATTCCTTAAAAAATTACAAATGGAACTGCCTTATGACTCAGCGATTCCACTGCAGGGTATGTATCCAAAGAAACCCAAAACACTAATTGGAAAGAGTGTATGCACCCCTGTGTTCATTGCAGTGTTATTAATAATCGCCAAGATCTGGAAGCAGCCCAAGTGCCCATCAGTAGATGAGTGGGTAAAAATGCTGTGGTCCATTTCCACAATAAATATTACTCCGCGATAAAAAAGAATGAATCTTGCCATTTGTGACAACATGCATGGGCCTACAGGGTGTCATGCTAAGTGAGGTAAGTCAGACAGAGAAAGACAAATACTATAGAATTCCACTTGTATGTGGAATCTAAGGACACAATAAATGAACAAACAAACTAGAACAGACTCAGACACAGAAGAGGCTAAATGTTGGCAGAAGGGAGGGGGCAGAGGGACTGGGTGAAAAAGGTGAAGGGACTAAGAATACAGATGGGTAGTTACAAAATATTCATGGGGAGGTACAATGAGGCTTAAAGAACTCAATCGATAACATTGTAATAACTGTGTATGGTGTCAGGCGAGTGCAGGAAACATCGGGGGCAGCACTTAGTGAAGTGTGGGATTGCATGACCACTGCGCCGCACACCGGAAACTCATACAAAATAATATGGATGTAAACTGTAGTAAAAATAAAGATGTCTATTCTAAATAAAAGAATCTGCATCTGCATCTGCACTGTTGGAGATTTCCTTTTTCATATATGAAGCTCATTTGAAGTCATATGACTGGTTTCCATTCTGTAGAAAATACTGAGGTGTTGGCTTCAGAAACACCTAGCTTTTAATCCTAGTTCCTCTCCCTGGCTGGTGTGGCTCAGTGAATTGAATGACGACCTTCGAACCACAGTCCCGGGTTTGATTCATAGTCAGGGCACATGTCTGGATTTCGAGCCAGGTCCCCAGTAGGGGGTGTGCTAGAGGCAACCACACATGGATATTTCTCTTCCCTTCTTTCTACCTCCCTTCCCCTCTCTCTAAAAATTAATAAAAATCTTTTTAAAAAATCCTAGTTCTAAGACTCTGGCCAAGATGGACGTGTAGGTAGACACACTGTGCCTCCTCGCACAACCAAAAGAAGGACAACAACAAATTTAAAAGCAAAAAACAACCAGAACTGACAGAAAATTGAACTGTATGGAAGTTCAACAACCAAGGAGTTAAAAGCATTGTTCCCTTTTGGACCCCTTCCC